>BDUI01000344.1:182612-194593 GCA_002335545.1 Apodemus speciosus | reverse complement strand
ATAAGTTGAAGCCACCTACCCTTCAAAAAGCAGAACACAAAAGCAGGAATCTTATTGCCCCGCACTTCCCTGATGACAGCTGCAACTTCTAGCTTTTCTGCGTGGCAGACATACTAGTTCTGAGTCAAATTTTTCTAAAAGGGGGAGAAATTACCAGCTCGAATGATATTCCTTAAGAAATAGTCTTTTTTAGAGGAAGTTTAAAAAGCTGTATTTGGGCTTTATTTGTATGTGAAATTTGTGCTCTTCTCTCTCATAAACTTTTCTGAAACACTTTCCCCCCTTTCAGTGTGAGAGCTTCAGAAGGAGCTGGTGATTTTTAAGAATCTAGGTGACACTGATGGGCTTTTGCTAGTAGATAAATGCCACTGGCTGGTGTGAAGATAATTTGCCTAGAAAAATAGGAAATGCTTTAAATCCAGAATTACTAAGGACAGAGCAAAATTCTGGTGGTTACAAGGAAACTACCAGACACCGATTTGCAGTAGTTAGAGTCCATGTTGTGCCTTATTAATCCTTGTACTAATATTGCATTAGACACAGGAGGCAGGATTTGCTAAGTAGAGGTCAGTTCCTAATGACCTGCGTTTGGAGGTCCTTTGTGTTACGGGAAGGTTCTAGGACRACTCTTTCAACCGTTCACGAGCCCTAGGAAATCTGTCTGTTTTGATGTTTCCTACACACTCACTCAGATTTGCTTCCACACCAGGACCAGGATGCTATCATTATTTAAACTCCACATATTGCCCTTGAAATAAAACTCTGCCTGCTGTGCTGGTATCCGGTAGCTAACTCCTCACTAATTTGAAATAGGTCTCGGTGGATTGGCATCCCCTCCCCTCCATCTGAATTGCAACCTGCACTTCATCTCCTCCTGTTTAAAAATGAGGGTGAGCRSGCTTCGAGTGTTTAAGAGTTGGAAGCTGCTTCGGGGATAGGTATTTGTAGTTTCATGAATTATTTATTTAGGCAAATGTATACAGAGCATTTATGTGTTGGAATATATGCCTGATCACACTTGAAGGGATGTTGTGGAAATGTATCATGCCACAGCACCACCATTTTGACATATGTAGTGCGGAGAACCAAAACACTGCTCCTGGGATAGACAGGATTAGTTCAGTTTGGAATCATTTGGCTCTCGTGATGCAAGACTAAGTAAATGCGTTTTATCATCTTCCCTGTTGTGTGAGGATAAAGCCGGGCCTGGATCTATTTGGGCTTCATGCCTGGAGTTTTGAACTAAGCACAGTCCCTTTGGTGTGCAGTTGGATTTCATTGTTTCTGTTCTTGTTTTATTTTTGCCTTTCAACAAGCACAAATCCAGGRAAACAGCAATATGTGYTTAAAAGGTTCGCCCTGTATGGTTCACAAAATAGCATAGCTCATTTTTAACTATCCGTATGAAATGGTCTCATTTTCTTTTGCATCTGCCATCGCCACGTACACACATGTGTACCCAGGCACACACCTAGTGCTTGACAGCRCAGCACATCTTAAGTCTGAGGCAGTATGGGGGTGGACCTCCTGAACACCAGGATTTCTTCAAATTTAGGTCTGTCTGGCTATAAACTTACTTGAAATCCTGGGGAGGTAGTCAGCTCATGGATAAAGCATGTGTCTAGCATGTGCAAGACCCTGAGTGGTCCCCAGAACCAAACGCGCGCGTGCACACACACACACACACACACACACACACACACACACGCACACGCACACGCACACACACACGCACACGCACACGCACACACACCGTTATCCACTATGGATCTATGGATGGCTGAATGCACTTCTTGGCATCCCACTGTCAAGTCTTTCATTGAGCTAAAGACTCAAGGGAGATCTAGGAGGAGCCTCTCATACATATACAAGCTGAAAATCGTAAAGGATGGGAATATTCAGACGCAAAGGCCAGCCAGGTGTTCACATTTTCACGTAAATTGTCAATATTTCCACAATCACTTAGAGAAGTAATCCCAATGGCATTAATCAGGCAGCCAGAGTTTGCCAAAAGGAAAGGGCAAATAGCATACTTTCCTCGTTAATTCTCTGGGTGGGGCAATCTCCCGACTGTATAGTGACCCCTTCCTGACCTTCTCGGGTCTTTCTGCATCCACTCTCCCAGTCTCACCTGGAACTCCGGAGTAATTGCTCACTCTGATGAGTCTATTCTGAGATCTCCAGGAGACACAAGTGTTAAAAAGAATAAACGGTGCCTGGCCAATCTCTCCCCGTGAAATGCAGTTATCCTCAGGGCAGGAGGCTGGTGTATTCCGTGCGCAGTCCCAAGCCGCGCATGGGCTGAGAGTGAGTAGACCTACGCTTTGTAAACAGCTAATGAACTGGGCTTAGTTTCACAAGAGGAAGACATATATAACCCAGAAGTCTGCCACCAGATTCGGCCAGTAAGAGAATGAGAGAGCAATCCAGGGAACCAGAGTACCAGGAGTAAGTCAGAGAGATAGACACTATTAAAAGACCAGGGAAGCTGGGGCACGCAGACAGAGCGAGGCTCACAGGAGGCAGAAGAAATGAGGAGACAGATGGCTGATGAGTGAGTGTTCCAGCACCTCACACCCTAAGCCTGCTGGCCTGGGTCAGCCATATAGGCCTTTTAAAGAATGCCTTTTCAAGTTCTGTAAGCATCACTGGAAGAAGACATCAAACACCGTGCAGGAGCTTTGTTTTGAAAAGGAGATGGCACCTTGCTAAAATAATTGCCTCAAAGGTCAAACACAAGATTTCCTAATCTATATTGCTCCTTATCAGACAATGAAATGAAAATAAAACAAGGCAAATCTGATGAAACACGTCCATGGCTAAAATCCAGGGACTTTTACTTTAAGAAGTAGACATTACGTTGAAAACACTTTTTTTTCCCCATCTCTGGAGGAGCCCACAGTTTAGCAGGTGTTTTCACATTCGTTTCAAACCATATGTGGCACACACAAACACGCCTTACACAAATGTGCCTTACACAAATGAAACATGTCCCACGCATCGATTGGGCCTTCCCTTTGTTTGCAAACAGTCTGTTAGCAATATGCTCTGTCACCAACGGTGTCTATAAATCAAACTTTCTTCTTTATCCTAGATGAGTAATATTCTATTTTCTGAGGCTTCAGAATGTATTTCGCTGGCTCCCTCTACCTCCATCTACAGGTTATTTTCACTCCCTCTGTTGCTCTAAGCAAGCCAGGACATACACCTTGGCATAGACACACAAGTGTCCCTCAAAGCTTACTCATGTCTCTGTGTGTATGAGGACTAGGAGTTCACAAATGAACAGTATGTACACTATTACAAAACTGTAAACAAAGGGGCATCGGACTGTCCAATATCAGGGATTCGTAGAGAGTGTTTTATCAAACCTAGCCTGTAATGAATGGGTTTGTTTTTGTAATACTTTCTTGTGTAAATATTTTTTTGTTAACTGTATATTTGCCACATTGATGTTTTAATTGGTCATACTTTTTCATATTTAGTGCACACATTCCTTCATTTTTTGGTGCAGCTTGCTTAGTTTTCTTTTTCTTTTTCTTTTTAAATCAAATTTCCTCCCATCTTTCTCTTATTTAAAACTATACCATATGTTAGAATAATTTAATCCTTGTCATACATTTTATTAATTACGTTCTAGTTTTCTTGCGATCTTACCATTTGTCTTATTATTTTCTTTTTTTATTTTTTTGTCTTATTTTCTATGTGTATCATTTAGGGGTTTTTTTGTTATAAAATTACTTGGCATTTATTGTGTCTATCCTCTTGCTTAGAAAGATATTTTGCATCCTGAGATCTTGTACAATAGGAATGATTTTCTTTTTTCCCAGGCTTTAGAACAGGGTCTGACTATGTTGCTCAGGCTGGCCTTGAATTCAGTCATCCTCATTCAAGCCTTCTACCTGCCGGAATTACATACCATACCTAAGCTGGATAATTTCCATATTTCTTTTTTGTCATTGAATTTTTATTTGAAGTTGTTGATCCACCCGCACATTCGTGGATCTTTGGTTCTGTTTGTTTTGTTTTAAATCTTGTGTTAGGATTTGTTATATTTTTATCTTAGCCCCAGCATTGTTAAGCAGTATCTACTTCTGTTGGCCTTGAAACCTTTACTGCTTAGTTCTTGTCTACTTGACAAAGATCACGTCACCTGGGAGAAAAGAATCTCAGCTGACACATTGCCTCTATTAGGTTGGCATGTCAGTATGTCTGTGGGACATTTTTCTTGATTGTTAACTGGTTTAGAAGGACCCTTCTTATAGAGCAGGTGGGCTTCAGCTCTATAAGAAGGGCAGCTGAACAAGTCAGGGAAAGCAAGCCAGTAATCAATGTTCCTTATGGTCTCTGATTCAGTTCCTGCCAGTAATGGACAATAACTTGTAAGCTGAAATAAGCCCTTGCCTCCACAAGTTGGTTTTGACTAACAGTTCATCATAGCAAGAGTTGGCAAACTAGAACAGTAGCTTTATTAAACAACACTGGCTCTAGTATATGGTTCAAATTCTAGAAGTTAATCATCATCATCATCATCATCATCATCATCATCATCATCATCATCACCACCACCACCAATTGGACAAAGTGTTGTCCTGCCAGTCCTGAGCTATTTGTAGCATTTTTGTCTCACGAACTGTTGTAATATATGTTACATGTGTATCCTGAAAATGCCCTAAATATGTTCCTACATTAACTATCCCTTCAAGAGTTCCCTTAATTGGAGGCCAGAGAAATGGTTCAGTGTGTAGGAGAGAGTGGAGCTGGAGTTGAGTTCCCAGCCCCTACAGCAGATGTCTCTTAACCACTTACAGTTGCAGCACGGGGGTGGGGGGGCAATCTGGTGCATTTTTTTTCTGGCCTCTGTAGACACTGTACTCACAGGCACAATCCTATAGACAGAGACACATACTTAAAAATACAGTAACAACAACAACAACAACACCAGCAACAAAATTTCCCCTAACTTCTGAGATGTAGTGTATGGTAGAAGCATTCCCACCCTGTAGGAGTGGGAACTTTTGGAGTCCTGATGATCTGTTTTTAACCCGTTGGCTCCTTCAGGGCTAGTGAATAAGGGCTATATCACTGTGATGATATATCATGACCAAAGACAACCTGGGGAGGAAAGGGTTTCTTTCATTCACAATTCCATATGAGACTCCATCATTGGGAACAGTGAGGGCAGGCACTCAAGGCAGGAGCTGGTGCAGAGGCCATAGAGGGGTGCCATTTACTGGCTTGCTTCCCATGCTCAGCCAGCTTCCTTCTAGCACCCAGGACCACCTACTCAGTGGTGGTCCCACCCTAATGGGCTGGGCCCGCTAATTAAGAAAATGCCCTATAGATCTGCCTGTAGCCCTGTCTAACTGAGGGATTTTCTCAATTGAGGCTGCTTTCTCTCTAGCGACTCCAACTTATATCCAATTGACATGATACTAGTCTGCACACTTGGTGCTCACTAAAGAACTTTCTTTGATTTTTTTTCCTTGTCAGCACAGCCTTTCTTGGAAAACTGTGATGAATCTGACTGGTTTCCTCCCTTACTTCTGGTCTGCTTCCCTTGTGACTCTTTTCAGTGCTGGGGTTTGACGGAAGGGCCTCTGGGATGCTAAGAATATATTCTATCCTTTAGCTTCATTCCCGGTCTTGGTTATTATTTAGTTATTGTTTTTGTTTATCTGTTTTAGTTACTGTGTTTTGTTAGAACACTTGAGACTGAAATTTCTAAGCACCAGAGATTTATTTAGGGCAGAGATATAGTGGATAGGTAGTTGAAGATTGCAGAGCCTGGTGGTGGCACGTGCTGCCTTGTTAACATCAGATCAAGTTAGGAAACACATTTTTCAGAAATATACTCTGGAGGTAAGGGCATGAATCCATTCCTGGGGATGGAACCCTCTTAACCAATCCCCTCTCAGAGCTAACGCTGTTGCAACGGCTGTCCATCGTATTTCAACCTGACTTTGGAGGGGACACTGCCACACTCCTCCTGGCTTCAGGGAGTAAATGGAGTGCAAAGGATTAAAGAAAGGTCAGATACACAGACATACGTACAGACAAGCTGGGGTCAGGGGTGGGGGCTGTGTTTGCTCTGATGGAGGGCACCAGAAACCCAGCTTGCTTATTTGATACATCTGAATTGACGAGGCAGGATCATTTTATACAGCTGAAAAAAGAGGCGGGTTTAGCTGCTCTCCATAGGTAAACAGTCTCAGGCTTCAGTCATCTCAGAGAAAGAGGCTGAGGGTGATAGTTTCTGCTCCCACTGGTCGATTGTTAGTAAACATTTCTACTTGGATCAGAGGATGGCTTTCCCAATTCCCTGAGCCTGGCTCCAGGGGAGGCTTTGCCATTGTCAGGGTTGAGGCTTGTGGTCCTTTATATGGCTGTGCACGTGTCAACAACACGTATTTGCTCCGGACTCCACCCATCCCTTACACAATTACTCAGTGTGTCCTCACTCCCTGCAGGACATGGTATCCAGGACAGGTTCAGTGGGAACCAGATAATCTTCTGTCTCTGGAGTCCATACAGCTGGCCTCAGATTAGGCTCTTTCTGTGGAGTTTTAAGGTGTTGGTTTAAAAATGAAATTAAAAAAAAAAAAAAACAGCAAAATCCAGGAACCCCCTCCCCCACGTCAGTCTTCATTCTCCCTATCTGACATCTGGATTTTCTTCCCATTCAGTTTTATTGTCCTTCCACGTTAAGTTGCACATTAAGCGTGTGGTGAGTGCTTGGTCCCTGTGAGTAGCTTCCTCTGCCTGCGAGGTCAGTATTCATTGCCATGCCCAGTGATTCACACTCTTACCAGTTTGTCACCTCTACTGTTGCTGCCCATCTGCATTGAAGAGAAACTTTACCCAGAGCCTGGCACATAGCAAGCCCTTGAAAGTTGCTGTTAAAGGAAGAAACAACAGAAGGGGTGAATGGCAGAGAGAAGAGGTGATGATAGAGTCTGTGTGGAGCTCTGGTGTGGGCAGAATAGGTGTGAGAGTGTGGGAGGTCTGGTCTTGTTGAGGATGTCAATTTGTTTTAGTGCTTTAGCTCTCTGACGTCTTGTTTTCTCAGACCTAGATGCTAACCAGTGACCCACAGTTCACTCCTAGTAATGTGCAGGTACTAGCAGTGAGTTTGGTATGAGCTACAATCGGATGAGTATTGGCGGTGCCTTGTGGGTTCGCTTACTTCTTTAAGCCTGGGTTTTTAGTAGTGAGATTAAATGCCATCCTGTAGGGGAGACACTCATATGCAAAGCCTGATTGCTACAAAGTCAATATTCAAAAACCATCAGGTCCTCCTAGTATTATTTCTCTTGTTTTTATTATTGTTAGTGATTTTTATTATTAGTGAATGGACAGTGATGAAAATAATCATATCCTTAGCTGTAAGCCCTGTGTGCTGTATACTGAGCAAGATACAGTAAGAAAAGTTAAGCCTAATTATTATGATGCCCAAGGAATATACTGAAAGACTTGACTATGTTGCCACTTTCATTTATTAATACATGCTACTTGTTTTAATGAAGTCCTTTAAACAAAGGAGGCTTTACTGTAAATTTGTTTTCCCTATAAGAAAATACCGGTTTGAGCATAACCTTACCACCTCTTGTTCCAGTCTTTAGCTCTAAAACCTTGGCACTCACTATGTAGTCTGAGTTAATTGTCTCCATGGCTTCTTCCAGTATAGGTAGGTATCATGGTGTGCTTTCCTGGGACTTGGGGAAGTGTCCTTTTGTACACTTCCACCCAATAGATCCATAGATTCCACCTTATCTTAATTTTGACTCATTGTGGTCAGCATACCTAGATGAGTCTGGCCTTCTTAAAACAGGGTTTGCTCTGCAGACTGTGCTATGGCAAGGCTCCAGAACACATAATTGGGACTTTCTGCCCTGTGATTAGCAGCTTTGCAAGCTCCTGCCCCTGGGAACTCCCATTCTGCTCTCGGATTCTGTGAGTTTGCTTGTTTTTGATGCCACATGTCAGTGCCATCATGCGGTGTCTGTCCTTCTGTGACTGTCACATTTCACATGGCATAACAACCTCAGGGTTCTTCCATGATCTTGCAGATGGCAGGATTTCCTCTCTTCCGTAAGGCTGAATATTGCGACGTGTGTGTGTAGATGCCAGTATTTCTTTGATTGTTCATCCATCGATGGCTACTAGGTATTGTAGTATGTCTATGTCTTAGGTGTTCTGAACAGTGCTGCAGTGAACAATGGAATATATTCCACACACCTATTGCTTGTCTGTTTATTGCCTATCATCTCTCGCTAGAATGTCAGCTGTGAGGCAGAAGCCCTGTTTTGTTCATACATCTCCACCATCCAGAACAATACAATATCCTGGAATTAGGTCCCAGCACTGGCATCTCTCTCCCTAATTTTTAGGCAAGGAGCCATCTCAGCAGTGATTTAGGCTATGCCCAAAACAAAACTCCAAGCACAGTTGAAGACATTCCAAGCTTTGGTAGCTCTGGGAATTGGGAAGCTGTGTTGAGTCGACCAAGAAACCAACCCCTGCACATTCGACTGAGACCCATATTCCTAACATCTCTGTAGTCTGTCCTTCTGAGTCACCAGTAATATCTAGTGCAGACAAAGTCACTTCACTCACTCTAAAGCTTTTTTTTCCTTGAAAGTCCAGTCCCCTGAGGAATAGTATGGCACATTTAGGATGCTTTTCCAAAAGTCCTAGAAGAGGGAAGATCTCTTTGTTCATTTCTGTGGACATTTCTCAATCCCCTCATTGCTCCAAACCAAGTCCTCCATCCTGCCACAATCCCCTTTCTTACATACTCCTCCCTCTCCAGAACTTTACATGCTGGCTATATGACCTATTTGTAATGATCTCATGACCGCTTTCTTGGAAAGAAAAGATGAAGGGTGTGTCCTTGATTTGTTTGACACCTGTCACTGCTACCTACCACAGTTCTTCACCAAGACGTGAAGCTGTTTAGTGAGTGTTTATTGGTGGACTGACTTTGTTTCCCCTTCTTCGTATTGATGTACACAATGGTACCATGATGTATGAATAACTCCTTTAAGTCGGGGTTTAGTGTCACTTATTTGCAGYGCACAGTGTCATCCCSTTAGACCATTTCCCTCTATATTCTTCACCTGTAACAAATACATTCTATGTATCAGACATGATGAGATGTTCAGAAGAATAGCCAGGGTATCCTCCTTCTTTTCCAGTGCTCACAACCTTTCCCTTAATGACTCATTCCCTTGCCTGCTTTTCTAACTATCCTACATATTGGCTTCAACTATCCTCACACCTTGGCTTCTGTGTCTCTGTCTGCTTACTGCATCTAAACTAGCAAATAGACTTTCATTACAACTTTGTGCTTCCCATCATAAAAAGTGTACTTGTATCAGACACTGATAGAGTCAGCTTAGATAATATATGTACATTTTCCTGCAGAGAGTACTATATAAATATAAACTGTTGTATAAACTATTATTCTATTTAAAACATCAATCCAAAAGAGTTCTTGACTGTGAACTCTGCCTATAACCTTCCCAGATAGGGATAGACTCAATTCGATTTCTCTTGGGGTTTAGACAAGGTGGACCATATATTAGAACACCTCAGGCCTGTGTCTTTCTTGCCTTCTTGCCAAGGCAAAATCACACAGTGTCAGAATCTTTCTTTGGGTTTTCACTTTCTCTTTTTAATTATGACAGCACTAGGAGTTAAGCGAGGGCATTGTGCATCCTAACTGAGTACTTCAATACTAAGCTATTAAGCTATAGTCCCATCTCTTTTTTTTGTGTCTGCCACAGAACTCTGACCATTGTTATTCTCCATTCTTATTTCTTCTTGTACACTGAACCATTGTGCTGCTGATGGGGCTGCTTACTGGCATGTATCCAGCAGCTTAGGTGAGGAGAGACTAAATCTTCACTTTGGTAATGGTCCAGCAGTGAGGGCCTGATTCTAATTCTTTAATATGGAACCATGAAGACCACTAGTGTTGAAAGAAATAAGATCATAGTGGGGCATAAACAGGCATGTGATGAACCTTGCAGTGTACCAGTGTGTCTCACTCATCTTTTTGCCTTAGCCTTTGAAACAGACAATGGCCCAGAGCCTTCTCAGCAGATGGGCCATGTTTGTGACTTAGCCACTTAACAGCCATTAGCCTCATTCCATACACTGCAGCCAAATTAAATAATAAGTAAGAGCCTATGAAAAGCTGGTTTGGAGACAGTGTTACTGCCTTCACTTGACAGCCTTCTCCRAAGCAGATGCTCCCTCTCCACCCTATTAACCTGGTCCAGTGAATAAGGGGCCTTCCCAACTGGAACAAAGGCAGTCTGAATGCACAGTGTGATGCTGTAGACTGGGGGAAAGGTCAAATGTAAAATCCTGGTCCAGGCATTCCTCATACCCCTACACCACCTGTGAAGAAGACGAGACTGTTGAACCTCTGAACCTAAGAAATCATAATGAGGTTTCTGCCACATACATTCCATATCTCCTATGCTTTGGGAGCTCACTGTAAAAAAGCATCACCATGGTCTTATTCAGAACAGGTCTGACAATAACTTCTCATTTTCTTGTTCGAGGGACCTTAAATATGGGTTCTTTTCTTGCTGATAGGCCAATGTCCTGAGCATCATCCAAGAACATCCTGAACGTCCACATCTCTTTGACGGTGTTTTGACACTTGGTGTCATTCCCTGTCCCAAAGAATTAAGTGGCTACATTGTCTGCTGAGTACCCTTCACACTTACTCTAAGCTTGGCTTTTACTCAACTCAACTGCTGTCAGTCTTAAACGACAAATGCTACCAGGACCTAGGCTTGTTCAGGGCAGAGATATTGTTTATCTTCGTACTTTGTACAAATCACCTGCATCAGATCTATGTGTGCATACATGAGTGTACACATAAGTACATGTATTATGCATATGTAATATCCAGTGATACCCACTGAGTCAGTGAAGCAAGCTACACAGCATTTCAGTTGTAGGATCACCCTCATTACCCCAGGTTCTCTTGAGGAGCCTCACATTTTCTTGTGTGTTGATAAACATCTCTGTGATAACCACATATTTGAATGTATCTTCTTTACCTTAATTATAAGCAGGAAGCAAAGGCTACAAACTGAATGTTCACTAAAGAGGAGTTACTTAGCTTTCCCATTTAGAAGACCTCACACCAAGTTTACTTTAGAAATGAGCAGAGCTGGGTACGGTGGCACAGGCTTTTAATCTCAGAATTGGGTAGCCCGAGTCAGTAGAATGGTGAACTGGAATCCTCTATGGGAGTTTAAGGCTAACTCAGACTCCATAGCACGACCCTGTTTCTTAATAAGTAGATGAATGAATAAAGAAATACCCAGTAAAAGAGGCAAGCACTGTTCTTGTTTGTGGCTGATAGGGGCTGGTGCTCTAGGTCTTCCCATGTTTATTTCAACTTCCACCCTGGCCAAACTCAATCTGCAGAGGAGAGATGGCAGAAGCAGCCTAGTTATTTTGCTATTTTTATGACCAGGTAAATAGATGGTCAGAGCACGACACTGGGGAGCACATCTAAATTTCCTTGTTTGGGGCAAGTTTTGTCAATCTTGAAAAAATAAATATATAGCTATCTTTTATGGGCCCTGGATTGGAAGCACTGAGCTCAGTTTTCCTGTTGCCAACAAGAAACACTCTTTGGGAAAGAAGACGGGCATGGGTGGGTTGTCAAGCAACAAGGAAAGATGGTTTGTTGTCGTGGCAACATTTTTTTTATTTTGCCAAAGGCATGGAAAGTGGAGGTGCTAAAATTTTCAAAAATAGAGGCAGATAGTATTCCCCACCCCCCAAAATTTACAAGGTTTTTCAAGACATATTTAGGACTAAAATTGGGATCCATCTTTCTGGTTACATCTTTCTCAGATGTATAGGGTATACAAGGCTTTTTCAATAACAAAAGCCAAGTTTATATGTCTTGTGGTGTGTGTGTGTGTGTGTGTGTGTGTGTGTGTGTG
>BDUI01000344.1:171803-182554 GCA_002335545.1 Apodemus speciosus | reverse complement strand
GGAGAGGGAGAGGGAGGGAGAGAGAGGGAGAGAGAAAGAGAGAGCGCATGTGCTTATTAGAAGCTGGGTAAAGAAAGTAAAATATACTATAATCATATTAAAATCTTTGGGAAACTGGGAAGTTCATATCCACTAATCCAAACATCAGAGCTCTTACTCAGCAAAGCATTTGGTGACTTTGTTCAGTTTGGTTTCGTTGACATCGATGGCCCGGCCACCACTATGTCTGTCTGAGTTTTAGCAGTGATCCCAATGCAAAATGCTCGCTGACTCCCAAGCGTCTATAGAGGAGCAGTGTACTTTTTAATTAGGAAGGAGGCAGGCAGAGTAAGAAAAAAGACTATTATTTTTAGGTTAAAACATGTAATAAACCAAGAGGAGAAAAGATGAGGAGACGAGAGGGGAGCACGAAAGGAAGAGGAGTAAATGCTGTGACATAAAGAGGCAGTAGACCTGATAAAAGAGCCTGAAGAACTAAGTCACTCTGGAGAGACGCAGAAAAACAGCCGGGCGCTCCCAAACTGCAACTGTCTTTGATAATGCTGCATCTAGGGGCAAGGAAGGCAAAGCCAAGCACTATCATTTAGTGACTTGTAGCTAAATTAGTCAAGCCAGTACCTACAGCAACACCATTAAACATATGCCCCAAGGCTAGATTTCACCAGAGATTTGACTTAATGTAGGACCTTCATTACCTCAAAATAGCCCCACGGTGGAGCGCTCTGAACATCCCACTTCTCTTTGATTTGGGTTAGTGGGTTGGAAAGCTAAACACAGGTATCTGGAGTAGCACAGGATTCTCTGCTTACTGGAGGTGGTTGAGGGCCTCTGTGATGCTTGCAGATGACAGTGAGGAGCAGGGCTAGCCATTGCTCTGACCCAGGTCCTGGGGGGTCTGTGGACATGTGCTGTGGCTTAGCTTCTTCAGGTCCCAAAGGGAGGCTGGAGTTGCAGGTATGGCCAGAGAGTTGTCACTGGCTAACAGGCCACTTTTTCCAGGCTCAGATGGTGCTGGAGGATTACATAGCTTTTTCTCTTTCCATCAGCACTTCTCACGGAACCTGTGTATTTAACTTTGTCCCCAGTATTGCTGGCACAAAGTGTGTGCTCAGTCAACGTTTATAGAATACATGAAGTCAACATGTGGAATGCGAGAAGCTACCTTTTGAAATATTTGCATCATATGTTTGCTGTGGAAAGTGCTAGGAAGCAGTAGTAAGCAAAAACGAAGCAGACAAGTTAAATCTCTATATTTGAAAGTCACCGTTCATGGTTCATTATTAGTAACAGGTCAGTCATTATTTTATACATCTAGATGCATAATTATTTGTTTATTTACAATACTCAATGTATATAATCTTTTTGTCTACTCATAGAAATCATGTAACATCTTATTGAATGTTGAATGTTGTATGAGCGATCTCTTTCTCTCTAGTATATACAAGTGTGAATATGATGTGCTTATTGCATGCAGATTAGGAAGTCTGGGGTTGGTGTGTGTCTTTCTCTTTTAACCTCTACTGTATTTTTTGAGATAGGGTTCCTCACCAAACTTTGCTGTCTTGGCTAGAAATGTCAGTTATTCCCATCTCAGCACTGGGTTACAGCCATTGCTGTCATGGTCACCTTTTATGTTCATGCTCAGATTCTCATGTGCGTAGCAAGAATGGTACCCATAGAACCATCTCTCCAGACATGCTTGTGATATTCCCTTGCTACAAAATATTCCACTTCATGGATGGGCTATTGTTCTTTTAAAGTAATGATCTCCAGTTTTTGGAGAGACAAGCGATTACCAAGAGCATTGCTGTTGTAAATACTGTTTGAATGAATTTCCTTTTGTGATGTTTTCATTCACAACTGTGATTGTTTCCATAGGACAGATTCCTTCAGTAGAATTATGATTGAGAATATGCAAATGGCCAATGGTTTTTTTCTTCTTGACACCTGCTGTCAAATTGCCTTTTGCATAGGTGCAGTGCTCATTTCTCTACAGTATCACTCTTTCATCTGGGGTGGCTGTTATAATTTTGCTGAGGTTTGCCAGTTTGATTGGTGGAAATGCTCTGCTATGGTTGAAATTGCACTGAGATGAATGGTAGTGAGCTGCGATCTTCCTACACATGCTGACTTGCGGCTACTTGGCTTTTTCTTTTTTCTCAATTACTTATGTTTGGATCCTGGCTGTGTTCTGGACAATAGCTGTTTGTTGACTGTTAGAACTCTCCATTTTTTAAAGAAAGGTGCTAGGGAGGAACGGTGCTTTTCAAATGCATTCAAACAGGACTTTACAAATAAGAAGGAAACATAGATGACCACAGTGAGAAAATACCGAGGGTAATTAATGTAGACAATGGTGTTTAAGAACTGCAAAAGTGCAAAGGAATGAACAAATTACTTTTTAAAATCTCACCATGTCTTAGGAAATCTACTGTTAGTGTGAGGATCCTATACTGTTTGTGTTCCCCATTACTATGACCAGAACAGCAGAGAACAAATCAAGGGGAGGAATCACACATCTGGCTTGGCTCACTGTTTCAGAGGTGTCAGAGCAGTTATAATTGTGAAGAGGTTGCTAAGGGAAGGAAAGGGCCAGAGCCAAATATACCCCCAAAGACACTCAGTCAGTAGATCGCACCTCCTGCCTTTCACCACTTGTCAGGATTATCCTCCTATTTTGAGCCCATCAAAGGATTCATTCCTGCCTTAGCTCATCAGCCTCATGATGTAATCCTTTCAGGAAACGCCCATGCAGACACGTCAAAGTTGTGCTTTCCTATCTCCTAGGCATTTTCTAATCTAATCCATTTGACTCTCAAGGATAACCAGCTCAACCAAAGAGCTGAGAAAAACATCCTGTCAGTTCTTCTGTTCTCTACCATCTCAGGACTTGTTCTGATTTAATAATAGTAGGATCTATTATTAATAGGGGACTGGTATCCCCACCAATGAATGACGACATTTTATCTTACTAATACCAAACTATGGTTTTCCTAACTATATTCCCTAGTTTAGCTTTAAAAATATAACAGCAGAAAAATGACCAGAGGGCCTCTAGGTGATGTCTTAGAATCCGAAGCAAGACCGCCCCTTAAGCCTGTTCTTAAGATAGCTCTTCCTCATCTCACTGAATTATTTACAAAACCTATGGGGCAAAGGCCTTGTATGAATGCACTTCCTTCTCCACACACTCAAGAACTCCCAGGACCAGGCGGGGAAGCCAGTGTCTCTCGGATGTCTGATGCCGGTGTCAAGGAGTCTACCATCGATTTTTCTTTAGAACAAATCTCTCTGTAAATGCCACAGACCTCCATTAGCCAGCCCTGTGGAGACCTGGTCAGAACCAGACAGGCTGAGTGGTGAGTGTCGTGGGTTGACTTCGCTCCTGATCTAGACCATGGCTTCTCTCCTTGTAGTTAAGAAAGAGAGGGGGAGCATCAGGGAGACTCCAGACATTGGATATCCAAGGTGGCATAGTGACCTGGAACATTTCAGAGTCTTAGTTATTACAGCTATAATTAGAGCCATCCATGTTAAATAGACTTGTGGGAGCACAGGAAATGGAAAAGGACCAGAGCCTCTTCATTGGATTGATTGCTTCTCAACAGAAATGATGTCAGCAGGCATTCCCTGACAACTCTGAATACTCGTTCATTTGAGTCTGTGGCCACATTTTTTTTTCCCAAGCATTGTGAGCAAAGTGCTTACAGAATGGGGAAACCTCTGGAAGTCTCCCAGCCTTCCTGCTTCTACTGAACTGAGCTCAGATCCCCCTCCCTGTCTGTTTGCTTGTGGGTTGTGTGAGAGTATGAGCTGCCAAGTAAGAAACCCAACCTTTTAGCACTGGGACACTGTTTTCTCACATTTTATTCTGATTCTTYCTTTCTATTCCCTCCAATTGTATGGCTCTCTTGAAGTTAGCTGCCACAGCACTGACCGGGAGGAACTGAGCGGAGTGAGCAGCCTCTCCTTTCTTTCTAAGTTCACCCTCTACCTGTATGGTATGGTAGCTTTGAGTCATGGGAAAGAACATGTTCAGGCATCAGAAGTAGGAGACATACTGAATTCTATTGTGTGCTATAAGCTTGCTCTGTATTGTTAATTGACTTCCCTGACTGTACAAAAGTATAGCGGACATACTTCATTCCACAGTTATCTCAGTGGTGTCCTGGGTGTTGGCTTTCTGCTGCTATGTTGAAATATATGAGATAAGCAACTTAAAAGGTGAGCAAATTTATTTGGACTCATGGCTTCAATGGTGGTTGGCTTTCTGGGTTACATTTGGACCTGTCCTGAAGCAGAGCATTGTAGCAGAACTCACCATAAAGCAAAGCTGTTCGCCTTAAGGCAGTCAGGAAAAAAAAAGAGGAGAGAAACAAGGGGGTTGGAGTCTCCATATCAATTTTTAAAAAAAAATTATTATTTTTGAGATTATTATATAATTACATCATTTCCCCCTCTCTTTCTTAACTATAAATTCCTTCATGTACACCTCTATGATCTCTTCCATCTCAGTAACCCCACTGCATCCCAGTAGGTCCAGTCTGGGAAAGGTAGCACCTCCCAGTAGTACCATCATCCGGGACCAAGTGTGTGATCCCTGCCCCATTGAGGCACACTAGATTTATGGTAACATTGAAGAGAGTAAACCATAACACTGGCACTCATGTGATAGAGACTACCAGCCCTAATTTACACATGCAATAACAGGTTTGTAGAGGTCTAAAGTCTTGTAAGCTAGCAGCTGGACAAGTTTGAATTTAAACACCAGTTTTTATTTTAGTGCAAATCTTGTTTTCTTTCCAAGATATTACAGTTGCTTTACTGTTGTGAGGACCAGATAATTATAATATATATGGAACATAAAAGAGAGAAATCTAAGCAATATTTGGGAGTGTTATTATTGCTGCTATAATTTAGGCATTTGTCTGTTATGAAAATAAAAGAACTTTGGGAGGAAGTTACACAATTAGAGGATAAGGGCTGACGGGATGATCCCTTGTCACTTTAGGAAACCATGTCCAAGCGTTCCATTCTCCTTCAGCAGATCTGTTTACCAAGGGGATGTCTAGATCCAGTGTCGCTGGGTCCTACAGTTCTGGCCTTTGGGGGCAGTGTGCTGCAGAGGGAGCTGGAGTGTCAATCATTATAAATGGTGTTCTCGCACATCTCAAAAACGAGTGCCCTCTTAGACCCTAGATTCTAGTTGTTACCTGTGATTTATTTTATTGTCATCCATCTCTAAGAACAATATGAATATAAGTAAAGTTAAGAAGTATAAAAGCATTTAAATTGCTAGCAGTCTTACAGGCCCTTTCTTTCTTTCTTTCTTTCTTTCTTTCTTTCTTTCTTTCTTTCTTTCTTTCTTTCNTCTCTCTCTCTCTCTCTCTCTCTCTCTCTCTCTCTCTCTCTCTCTCTCTCTCTCTCTCTTTCTTTTATCTTTGAGTGAGGTTTCAAGTCAAGGTTTCTATATACCTAGAAACCATTATTATTTCTTAAATGCCCTGCCTACCACCACCCTGGAATTGGTTTGAGAAAGATTAATTTTTCATCTTATCCTAGTTTCCTGGTCTCAAATTGTACGATGGGCAATTATAATCTTGATATGGGCATTTGGATGATCATAGATATTTTCTAATCTATCTAGAGATGGATTCGTAGGTATTGTTATATGTATGTATATATGAGAGTGTTTATACTATGGGTGTATATTAATATTAATAGAGAAGCTTCTCCTCATGCAGAATGCTTAAAAATACTACAGATTTTGCTCTAGGAATGGAAGCAAAAGAAGCCGCAGGCTTCATGGTTGATTGCTTTTCTGATTGGTACCATAAAAAAAATGCATTAGAGAGAGAATGTTTGATTTAAGGAGCGCCTCGGTGCCGACACCACCTCTGTTTGTTTTCCTTCCTTTAGCAGAAACCTTGTAAAATTTTTATGAAGCATTAATGGATCTGAGATTTTCTCAAGCAAATTTTATGAGGTGAGCTTAATCCCACACATCCGGCCCAATTTAGCAGTCTTTGGAGACAAGGAACTTAAAAGCACTTGGAGGGTACCCTAGGAACCTCAGTACCATAAGGAAGTGGCACAGGGGCAAAGTTGGGGATTTTCCCATCACAGTGCTATGGGATGAACTTCAGGTCCTATGGGTGGAGAGGAGAGAGAGAGTACAGGGCTTTAGCCACAGAGAATGCCAAGCAGGTAAGCCAGAATCACTCGTATTAAATATGAGCTAATAATTCAGCGCTGACTGCTACAACTTTCCCCATAGAACTCTAATCTTCTATGAGAAAATCATTTAGGAAAAACAAAAATTTATTGTATCAGCAGCTCCCATGATGGCAGCCTGTAATCAATGACTTTAATCTGAGGGAAACACAAGCCCACACTCCTCTCTTTTCTCTCCTCAATTTATTTTCTGTATCAGAAAGAAAAGAACTCTGGAGGAGATAAATTAAATGCTGGTGTGTGCTGGAGAGTCCAGTTTCACTTTCTGATATAAAGTTCACTTTCTGCAAACCAGACAGCTCACTGTGTTGCTACAAGCCAAAGGCAGGAGGACATTTACAGGGTGGACTTACTTGTCTGGGCTGAGCTTTGGCCCATGGACAGTGTGGGCATTCTTTTAGATTTATGACCAGCAAACCAGCAGAAATAATGTCTTTTGGAAGGAAAACTGAAGCTGTTTGCAGACTAAAACACCAGTGACTGATTCATGAACCATGAATGGTCATAGAAGGTATGTTCTTTCCTGGCTGTCAGGGCCGCTTTGTGTATTCATAATGATATACTCAACATAACTGACCTCTGTGAAGAAAGGGTTTATTTAGTTAGGCTCACAGTTTTGGGTCACAGTTATGTGGTCTGTTGGTCTCATGGGCCTGTGGTGAAGTGACATACCATGATATGAGTGCCAGATGCTGTAAAATCTGCTTGTTTCCTGGCCAAAGAAGGAAAGAAAGGAAAGGGCAGAAGACTCACAATTTCCTTCGATGGCTGGCCTTGATGTCTTAAAGGCATCTCCCCAGGTTTCTGCTGCCTCTGCAAAGTGCTACACTACAGAGCAAGCTTTTAACACGCAGGCACTTAGAAGACATTTCTCCAAAGCACAGTATAGGCCAGAAAGGCAGCTTCAGCCACTGAAGAGATACTTGAAGAAGGCATGAGARTCTGAGGTCATAGTGAGAGGACATCTAGTAACAGTAGCTACAAGTTTGTGCACAAAATCTCAAGTACATGACATCTATGAGCCAAGTTTATGCTGCATGGTCCACTGATTTGGAAAACTACTGACTAAACCCACATTTAGCAAGTCCACATAGGAGGCCAGCAAAGCTGCCCGACATGTTATCTGGTAATGGGCAACTTTGTCTTCATCACACTGGATATAAAAATTAACTCTGGGCCAAGTAGATATCCAGACATCTCTGTTTTAGAATTATTTGAAAAAGGAAATGTCTTTGGAACGATCATAGGTGCTTTTGTTTGCAAGAGGTACAAGATAAAGAGACCCACAAAGAATGGTTGGTTCTTGTCCATACATATTAATCGTTTCCTGCTGGTAAGCTTTCTTATTTCATCAGCTAATCTGCTTAATCTGGCAAGATGGTACCAAGTCTGTTTGGTTTATCTCAGAGAGCATTCTATTAAGGTCTCTGTGAAGAGAGCTCCATGGCGCAGTGTTGGAGCCTTTTCCATGTTAACTTCAGAACTGCTCCTCTGGGGTACTGTTCCAGACTAGAGGAACAAAATCAAAGATGATGTGGGGCTACTGGGGGAGAACATAGCCTCAAATTTCTAAACTGACCATTCTAGGTACCCAAGACATTCTTGTGGGTACCACAGCAGATACTAATTGAAACAAAGATGATCTCTGTTTATAAAACAGCAATCCACAGCAGTTCAGTCTTCTGGTTAGCGCATTAACGCTGACCCTACCTACCTCCAGAGTAAAGGGAAGATTTCACAAGTACTTTAGAAATTTCCGAGCACCTTACAGTGTAGAAATGTCATACAGAGAGCAATGAGATTGCTCAGCAGGTAAAGACAGTTACCGTATCAGCCTGAATCCAATTCCCAGATCCCACTACTGAAGCAGAGAACCAATTTCCAAAAGCCATCATTTCACATTTACATGTGTACCATGGCACACACCTATCATACATACACTATATATATGTATGACAAAAGTCATAAAATGCTCAGAAGAATGGCAAGCTTTTTGCCTGATCTCCGCCTAAGAAGTGTGGTCTCAATGTTGACTATAGTATTCCTGGGTGGGAAAATGTTCATCACAGTTGGATCGGCAAGTAATCTCTCCATCACCATCAATCTGGGATCTCAGGCTAACCACTTCTTCAGTAAGCTCCTGGGTGGCTGTTCCTGTGCCAGTTGGAATGACCGAGGATAGGTTCACCTCTAAACTCTGTTAGTAGGGACTGACTTCTGCATTCATAAGTTCAACCAACCCAAAATCAAAAGTACTTAATAAACAATTTGAACATGTACAGAGTTTTTCTTTCTCATTACTATCAAATTATGACAGTGTAACTATTCAACCCTTAGAGATGGCATTATAAATTATATAGAACTGTTTTGAACCATAGGAGAGATCTGCTAGGGTTGTATGCAGACAACACATTGTTCAGTATAGGAGGTAAGTATCAACAATTTAGTTATCTGTGGGGGTCCTGGGAACCCACAATTTGAAGACACTGAGTGACAAATGTACATCCAGGTGTCTCTTTAAGTGACATATGCCTGTCCTTGAATTGATGAGAGGGCCAAACAGGGAGTCAGAATATCAGTCAGTTACAAATAACGATAACTGAACATTTGGGATAGCTTCCTCAGGGTCAAGGTCTCAGGGRTTGGTTCTAAAACACAAGTTTAGTCATGTGCCCTCCCTCCATATGTGTGATTTGCTCCTGTCCAGGTGCCTGAGGTTTGACTTTCTTCTGCAAAACTGATGGGTCACATCTGGCACTTCTAATTTTACCCTTCCCAATCATCCTTCACTTGTTTCTAGATATTTCTTCCGGATGACTCAGTTGAAGCAGGGTCAAGGGTGTTTTTTTTTTTTTTTTTCAGAAACTTCAGAATTGCATTTTTCTCCACACTTTGGCTTGTTTGAGTCACTGTTGTGGGATTTGGACAAGAATGTGCTACACAAAAGTAGTCATTTTCTTTTAATTTAGGACATGTCAWTCCACCAGGAGGCTCAACATGCCCAAACAAGTAACTGTGGTTGCTCCAGGTGGCCTTGGGTCTGGGCTGTGTGCTGTGTGGACTTACTTGATCTACTGATCTGAGTTTACCTCAGGGGGAGAAGGGGGTGTCATGCATATGACTAGTCAGGAAGAAATTCCGAGTCTCAGAGGGAACTATTACAGACAAATACATGTGTGCATGCCACAGGCTTGTGTTAGACAGGATGCAATCCCTTTCAGAGAACAGTCTCATTCATGGATCAGTGTATCTCAGTTAGATGCCTGAGCTTGCAAGTTAAAAGACCAACAGCCAGAACCCCTTTCTGGAGGGTGTCTGTCCAGGTGTGCACACCCATGTATATGCATGTCGTAGGAAAAGGCTAACTTTCTGTGCCCTTTCCTGTCACTCTCCACCTTAGATTTCTACACAGGGTCTGCCAGTGAACCTTCAGCTTGCCAATTTGTCTAGAGCAGCTGGCTAATGAGCTTCAGGAATTCATCTCTGTCTATCTTCCCAGCATGGGGTTACAGGTGCCTGTCACTATGCCGAGCTTCTACATGGATACTGGGGACTTACCTCAGGGCCTTATCCCTCAAGCACTGTACCCACTGAGTCATCTCCTCAGCCTCTAAAAGTTTTCTGATTCAGTTTTTCTAAGGTAGTTTTAAGGTAAGGTTACAGCAAATGGGTCCTGAGAAATGGCTTTACTGTTAGTCCTTTGTTAAGTTGTGTCTGCGATGAAAGACATAATAGAACAGGACTAGAAACATTTGGGGAAAACCCAACACTGGCTCAGATTTCTTCCAAGAGAGAGAATTGTATGGTGTCCATAAGTAAGGGCCCCATGCACCCTACAACGTGTCCACAGTAGGGATTCAACCGTAATAATCCTAGCCAGGTTGGATAGGGTTTTTTTTATCCTTCAGCCGTGGGCAGGGGCAGTGCTGCTTTCAGTATGCCTTCCCACCTTGATACCAAGAGTCAGCTTGTTGTTTGGAATCTCTGTTTCTGAAATAGGATAGTCCTGTGCTGTTAGGAGGGTAGAAGGGTTGCCATGTCTGTTGCCACAGTGAGTGCTGACGTCAGTRGTAAGAGGTGAGTGTGGTTGGAGTAGAAGCAGGCGGTGCTGCTGAGACAGTAGCTTTGTTAGATGCAGTACATTTGATTATAAACTTTGCTCCAATTTATAGCTAACATCTTTCTTTCTTCCTTTCTTCCTTCTGCTCTTCCTTYCTTCCTCCTTTTCTTTTTTTGAATGTAAACCCAACATGACAAGTGAGCTAGAGAGACTGTGTTCTGAAGAGATGRTTTCCATGACAAATAAGAATGGTAGCTTCTTCCATCTGTGTCATTGGATTCTACTCTAGCAACTGCTAATCAAGAATATCAGGCCAGAGAATGCCAAAACTTCTCAAAACTTGGTGTTGGGTTTCCACATGTATGCAGTCAAGGAAACAGTCATTTCTCAAAAGAGAGGTACCTTGTCACCAGGCTGGGCAGACAAAATCTGCGACCCTGCGATGCCTCTGGTTGGA
>BDUI01000344.1:125249-141942 GCA_002335545.1 Apodemus speciosus | reverse complement strand
TTTGCTTTTCTTCCTGGTTTGATTGTCCAAATTTTAGGTGCTAGATAGGATTTGAGAAGTGGTCTATCTTAATTCAGATCACCCTGTATGTGCCCAGGGCCCCAGAAAAGAGAAGCAAGGCCAATCCAAAACAGAACTAAAAATAAAATCCACCCTGCAGCTTGAAATTATGCTCTAGACTGCCCATCARTTCAARGGGAAAGGAAGTCTATGACAAACATACTGGGGGTGGGGTTGGTGAAATTTTTGAGGCAATGAATGCTTTCACCAAGCAGGGTTGGGTGGCTTCTTTCTGTTCTGTATATTAGGACTTGTCCTGATTGAAGAATAAGCTGTGTTCTTCCCTGACATGGAGTTTGCCTTTCACAAAGATCAAGAGATAGCACAGAGAAAGAGTACAAACAGAAAGAAGGGGAATTAGAGAGGAGGAAGGGCAGGGAATGGAGAGTAGCTAAAACCACAGCCCTGGAAGGGGAGAGGACAGGCTAGAGAACCTGAGCACTGCCTGACACACTCTCAATTGCAAGAGCATCTGGGAAGAGTGGTGCCTGCCAGCCAGGCCCATCTCCCGGCAGAAGTGGGTGTTTCTTTTCCTCTAATACATGCCCCTTGGAGCAAGTGACATTGGGAACACAGAAAAWGAAGGAAAAGGAGGGTGGGATAAAGGGGGATTATTATAATTCTTAGATAGATGGTTTTTAAAAGTGGTGATTTGAGTTCTTTTATTCATTACACATCATAAAAGGCCCAGGCTGCGTTGCCTATGGCTTTAAAAATCTAGGACCCTATTAAAATCTTTTCTTGTTAGTAACTCAGTGCTTTGGAAACTCACTAAGAGAAAGAGCCTATTTAATCAAGGCAAGATTTAACACAAAGAAAGGTCCCAGTCTTACCTTTCTGCAGAAAAACTTTCAGGATCAAATGGCTTATGACTTTCATTTACCTAAAGAATCTCTCTGGATCAGCACACGGAGAAGAGGGTGGCTTCTCATTAACTTGCAGGGCACACTCAAATTTGTATTCTTTTTCTATTAGGTCCAGACTGGGTCTTTAGTTATTGATAAATATTTTTTCAACTGTATTACCTGAAAGGAAACCTGTACCCAATATCTGAAGATAGGAAAAGATTGGTTCATTTATCCTGACACACTACTTTGGCTTTTCAATGATGGATGACGGTGTGGAATGATAGGATATTAAGGTTGGGGGTTGTAGGTTTTACACTAACCTTATTTATTAAAAGCCACCTAGATTATGTCAATTAAAATTAAGGAGTACATAATGTATTTTTTTAAAAATAAAAATAAAAAATTTTCTAAATTTAAAATGTTCACACCTTGCTTGCTCGTCCATGCTAAGCTGTGCCTCTTTTGGCCTACCACATAGTTACTTGTTGACCCAGGATAAGAAATGCGCTGCCACTGCCAGCTTACATACCCATCTGGAATCTAAACATTAACCTTTAACCAGGAGAAGAGGAGCAAGCATAAGAGCATGGGCAGAAGACTTTTAAGGATTACACCAGCAGTAATTTTATCATACTCTTTGGGTCAAAATATAGTTACCTTATTGACCTGACACACTGTCTGGGTAAAGGAGTCTAGCCTAAAGGTATGAAGAGTTTTCGGTTCACTTTGGAATTTGGCTGACACGCATAGATACAGCATGTGTTCGCACTGTTCTTCATATGTGTACAAGAGGTAGTTCTGAGGAAAACTCAGAGTCTGTTCCAACTACTRCATCCTGCTCTAAGTTCCAGGATTACTTAGCAATGCTTTTCTTTTATTCTTCATGACCAGCCATGAATTCTCACAGAAAAGTGCTTTGCAGTTGCCCATTTTTTTTCTTTCCTTGTATTTTAAAATGGTCTAGTTGGACATGCTTATCATCATCAAACACTTAATTAGGAAGATAAGTGAGCTAGAAAGGTTACCAGTCTCTGTTGATGGTGATGTTCCCCATCACTTGGAAAAGGTCTCCAGTGGAGAGGTTGGTCTCTTCCTCTTCCCTCTGGTGAGCTTCACCCTTTAGTGCAATACCTTCTTTAGCCACATCTGCTGTGGTTGTTGTTGACCACCCAGCTTTGGGACTGAATAAATTATGCAGCTCACTGTCTGCCCTTTMAAGTTGAAGTGGGTAGCCTTTGATTCAAAGACATTGGCCCTTTTAAAGTAAATTCAGGGTTTCTTTTGCTACATAGTTTTCAAACAATATATAAGCATCATTTACCATGTACAAAACACCAAGGATATAACAGATGGACTCAGAGGCTTAGATGATTTCTTCCTTTCTATGTGCTCCCAACTCTCAGTAGCACCATGGAGAAGACTTTGTAAGGAAAGTAATGACCATGGTTCTGTATCTTCCCCAAAGGTGAGCCTTTTGTGTAACTGAGAATATTCAATGGTTCTTTCTACATAGAACTTTTCTTTCTCATCTTTATGATGTTTGAAGTCTATAGGTAGCTAGCTTTTCCTGTTCTGGAAGGCCTCAACCTGCTGGACTTTTGATTTTTTGATGTTGTTGTTGTTTTGTTTTTTTCCTCGTTTCCTTAGAGAGTAAAATTTATTCTGTTGAGCCCATTTGTTTCTTGCAATAATTGGTGTAAATAGAGGAACCATCAATAATTGTGGCTCTCTGTCCATTCCTTCTAGAGCTACAGGTCAGTAGACATTTGGAGGTCACTAAGAATGACATTTTATCCAAAGTATTTTGCCATTTTGTAGCAGAGATTGACATCTTTCTAATCCATTGTAGTTACTGGCAAGTACAACATATTTTTGGTTTAATTATGCTTGGCACTATTAATAGTACCTATTAAGGGTACTAATTAAAAATGAAAGGAACAATAGTTTGCACAACACACGAATCACTAAATGTTTGTAGTGAGCAAAAGATAGCTGTCAGTCAACAGTGTTACTTCAGTATGGTGCTTTAGTTGTCAATGGTGCCTGCCTCAGGGTTCATCCAGAGTTGGAATCTCCAGGAGGGTTCCTCACCTTCTACATGAGGTTTCCAATGTTACCAGGAGCACCCATCTTGCAGAGGAAGCAGAGAATATCAAACAATAGATGCAGAGGTCGTTGAAGGATTAGGCTTATGAGGTTATATGTGTAACTTTGACATTGGGCAGGATTCTTATCAAGTGACATGTTTGTAATGGCAAAATGGGTTGAACAATGGCAGCCAGTATGTACCTAAAAAGACAAAGCAAGTGTTGGTGTGCTGAATGGAGAGTGATCATTTTTATAAACAACCCCCATTTATATCATCTTGGGAGTGGGCTGGTTCCATACAATGTCATCAGGACAAGAACAGGAGTTCTTGATTCATGATGGACCCACTCAAGACTTTTATATATTGTAACACTATAAAAATTTACTGTGTAAGCATCTATGATTTTACAGTAAATTCAGTACTTAAAAAGTTACACAACATTCAGCACTTTGATATAGAATAGGGTTTGTGTTATATGACTTTGACCAATTACATGTCACTGTGATTTTTGGAAGCACACTTCGCAAGCCAGGCTAGGTCATGGTGTTTGATAGGTTCACGATATATGAAATTCATTTCAATTATGATGTTTTCAGTGTAGAATGAGTTCATTGGGACACAGCCTCATCAGAAATAGAAAAAGCACATGTACTTGATAAATGTTCGTCATTTTCTTCCCCTTGTTAATCTATACAGCCCTAGCATACCCAATATGCACCTAGTAAACCCAAAATAATTGACATCAGTATTCACAACTTTCTGAACTGGAGACCTTTGGAAATCTCACCCTGTTTTGGATTGAGCTATACTGTATCTCTGTGGGTCTGTTTTTACTTAGAATTAGAAATATCTCTCAGRGAACCTTCACCGTTTTCCCAAAGAACTCCATCTGGTCTATTGGAAGCTGTTTCAAAGTTGAAACATCAACCTTGACAGGTCCTTTGGCCACTAAAGATAGAGCCTCCAGGGACATGTCTGTGATGGCAATTAACATGAAACAGCACTGCAGAGACTGGATGACAGTCCTCTGTTGTTCAGGATTTTACAGCCTGTTTCAACAAATGTGACTTTAAGCATGGCTTCCACTAAGTCTTGATCCCCCTTCTCACCCTGTCTCCATTTTTAGTCACTTTGCAGACACTGAAAGAATTCAAAGGGGCCTGTCCTAGTCCATTCTATCACTTAATTATAGAGTCTACTTGATTTTCCCTCCATTCATTTTAAAGTGTTAATTTATTAAGCATTTATTTATCATGTCACCAGATGTTTGGCACACATACATAACTCCACCAGAATGAGACTTCTAAGTTTTCTGTCTAATCCCTCAGGTCTTTCCACTGAGCACCTGTCTCATACACCCGCATGTTAATATTGGCCTAAACACTTCCGCTCTTGGTGCTGGCTCATTTGCTTTTAATGACCCTCTTTGTCTGGAATGTAAGCTTCATGAGGCCCAGGGTTATTCATTGCTTGAAGAATTGTTCATTGTTTAAAGATTTACTCCCACTGGATTTAAAAAGGATTCTAATAAGCATTCTGTTGAGCAATAACTGATCTTTTCTGTTCTAAAGAAATATAATTTCTGGTAGGGGAAATCTGATGGATAGGAATACAATGATGAGGCATAGAGTATTCTATTATTCTAAAATATCTCTGTGTTAATAAAAAAGGTAAAAATGGGAAAGAGAAATATTTTTGTATGGATCTTTCATTCCAAATAAACATTACTTTTACAATATTTCATTGAAATTTTAATCCACATAATTTGCTTTTATGGATAAAAAGTAGTGCTATAAATGGTAGAGTGATTTTTTTTCTGAAGTTGAAGAGTTGACAAGTGGGAGATATGCATTCATCATGTCTGCCTAGCTTTTTTTTTATCTATACTAATGATTTTCAAATATTTTATATCAACTCATAAATAACCATATTTTAATTATAACAGGACAGACAAGCAAATACACATGCACATCTGCGCATGTAAGCCACCTGTATATACAGACCAGATTATTTACTATGTGTAAAAGTAATTTTTACCCTACTCTATCACATCCTATCCTATATTTTAATTTGTCTTTCTCCCAATAAACTGGCTTTACAACAAAACAAAGTAACAGGTTGCAGAATAGACCTTGAAAGTCTTTGCCCTTCATATGGTATCTGGAGACCCAGAGACTGAGAGCGACATTGCCTGAGATCTTACTGGAAGACATATGTGTCCAGTGGGCCTTATGTGATGGTTATAAATAGAAGAAAATTTTTACTGCTATCAAAACATTAACTTTTTCAAATTGGATGACTCTGTTGGTCTTCCTGTGGAGTTCCTATCCCCTTTGGGGCCACGATTCTTCCTTTTCTTCCATAAGAGTCTCCAAGTTCCATCCACTGTTTGGCTGTGGGCATCCATATCTGTCAGAGTCAGCTGCTGGGTGGAGCTTCTCAGAGGACAGCCTCTGTATCCTGTCTGTAAGCATAAGAGAATATCATTAATAGATTCAGGGATTGGTGTTTGCCCATGGAATGGGTCTTGAGTTGGCTAGATATTTGTTGGCCATTCCTTTAGTCTCTGTTCCACCCAACTATGCCTGCATTTCTTGTAGACAGGATAAATGTTGTTTGAAAATTTTGTGGGTGGGTTGACCAACAGAGTCAACTAACCTGGACCCTTGGAGCTCTCAGAGTCTGAACCACCAACTAACGCATATACATGGGCTAGACCTAGGYCTTCTGCACATATGTAGCAAATGTGCAGCTTTGTCTTCATGTGAGTCCCGAACAACTGCAGTGGTGGCTATCCCAAAAGCTTTTGTCTGTACATGAAATATCTAGCTGGGCTGCCTCGGTGGGAGAGAATGCACCTGAACTTGCAGAAACTTGAAGTACTAGAGTAGAGTGATATGGGGGGGGGTGTCACACATGCTCAGGGGAGAAGGGGAGGAGGGATGAGGGAAGGATTGTGGTAGGTGGTGACCAGGAAGGGGTAGTGAGTGGGATGTAAAGTGAGTAAAGAAAAAAAATAAGTTAAATAAAAAGTGTTAGATTTTTAGGCAATTGTACTCATATAATTTAGCCTTTTTTTAAATAATTCATTTGCTTGGTAGTCTATGGTACTGCTGAAAGCAAATAACTGTTCAAATATGCTGTGTTGTTCACTTGGACAGTCACTCAGTTGACGCTTAGTCATTTTTCTGAGTAAGTATGAGTGGGAGACACACTGGAAACAATGTTGAGTCACATAGAATGTCTGCCCCTGACGACATGCTTGTTGTCTTAATCTATGCAGGCTGCTGTAACCTAATGCTATAGGCCACGGTGTATATGTAGTAAATAATTACTTCTCATAATCTGGAGGGTTGGCAATTTATGGTCAAGACCTTGACTAATTTGGAGTCTGGTAAATGACCCACTCTTTCATGGTGTTTCTTCTGTCTGTAAGCATTAGAAAGGATGGTGCAGTTTTCTGGGGTTACTGTTCCTATGGTTACTAATCCTACTGATGAATGTTGTGCATACAGAACCTAATCCATACTCATGCCCTCAAAATACGTTTTCTGATATTGGTACCTTGGCAAATAGGTTTCAGTATATGACTTTTGGGGACACAAAACTATTCAAGGCATAACATTTGTACTTTACTTGAAGTTCTTTGTGGACTGACTTACAGCTCTCCCTTTGCCTGGGGTTATTTTACTCTACAAAAATTCTCCAAGGAACAGGCTTTCTTCCTTGATGGCTATAGTAGGGTAACTTAGTGATGCTGGGTTGGGCTCTCTCCATCTTGAAATTGGATTAGTAAGTAAAAATGTAGCTTATTCCCAGTGTCCTTGCAACACACTGATTGGCAGTGGCGCCCTGTCTTTTTTCAGCATCTCTTGCCAACGGCAGGTAGGTGTGGTGGTGTGGGTGTGGTTGGGTAGACCTCAATGTTTTGTTATCACCCCTTTTGGCTGAGACAAAGTTTCTCCTCCAAGTAAAGGAAATGAATATTGCCAGATCCAGGTAAAGCAGTTCTCTAGAGAAATTGATATGTGTGGCTGTATGGCTGTGCCATCACTTGGACAGTTTTCTAGCCTTGATGAATTGATTGTTGTTGGAGCAAAGAAGGATGCTGAGACTATAAAAAATAAAAGTAAAGGAGCATAACAAGAAAGCTTCTAATCAGAGGGGTCTCCATTTAAATAGGGCTTAAATGACCAAAATATAATCCCCCAGCTGTTAATATTCTATTTCTTTATGGTAAGCTTCTGTAGTAATGGGCTTGCTATTGTGGATTTGGTAAAAGGACAAATTAAGTACCAAATGATATAGAGATGACATCATCTACCCAGACCTGTGAGTTTAGCTCTTGTGGCTCTGGAACCTTCTTCATTTTAGAAAATATTTGATTTTAAATTATATAATAGTGAGCATGGGGAGATCACTCAGTGATTAAGAGTGTATGCTGCTCTTGTAGATGACCAGAGTTCAGTTTCCAGCACCTATATCAGGTGGATCACAACTTGAAATTCCAGTCTCAGGGTATCTGATGCCATCTTCTGGCCTCTACTAGCACATGCACACAGGAGTACAGACATACATTTACACATAAGTAATAAAAAAATGATAAATCTTAAAAGTCTTTACACAAGGGCTGGAGAAATGTCTCAGTGCTTAAGAGCATTGGCTCTTCTTTCAGAGGGCCTAGGTTCAATTTCCAGTACCCACATGGTGGCTCATAACTGCCTGAGACTCAAGTTCCACTAGATTCAACTCTTCCATACAGATATGCAGGCAAAGCAGCAATGTRCATAAAAATAAACAATTGTTTAAAAAAACCTTGACATAGAAAAATTTATTGGTTTTACAATCAGTCATTACAATATGTTGCTTCCTAATGCACAGGGAGGGATTCCCTTTTAAAATATTAAGGCCTTCTGGATGATTCTATATTATATATTTTAGAGAATCCTGAGCCTAATATCTTATCATAAAGGGCAACTTTACAAAAGTATACTAATTGGGTAAATTAGTATCGACAGATACACATTTATTTTATTAAAACATTTTTTATATGTATGTCATTATTTTCTTGCAACTTCAAAGCATTTTTCCTGTTTTGTTCTTATCAAATTATTTCAAAGTTATTTGTCTTCTTTATCAAAGAATCAGGTAACATTATGGCATCATAATGATAATTCTAAGTGGCATGAAATGAATTATTAAAATAATTTTTATTTAATATACATGATGAGAAAAGGGCTAATGTAATAAAAGTTTAGCAAGAATTACTTTTGTGTGGGAGATATGTTTTCCAAGGAAACTGGGTCAGTTAAACTTGGGATATACTTAGGTGAAATTTGAAGTTCATTGGGATTTTCTCATGTGTATCCATCAGCTTTGGCTAGATTTTTGCTTCAATAACAACTGCTTTAAATATCTCAGTCTGCTGACAGCAGACATGAATTATACACTTGTGGATACATACACACATCTATTTATTTAATTTCTAGGCTGAAGCTTGAAGGTATAGGTTAGAGTTTAGACCCATATTCTTGCTCCAAAGAGTAAAGAAGAGCAGACCCTCATAACTGCTCCAAAAGTTGCCACTTTATAGTAAGATGTGAAATTTTGTGTTGGCCACAGCAAGTCAGATGGCCAAAACAGATGTCAATGTCCTGAATACTGTAGTCCTTTCCTAAAGAGAAGCTGTAAATATTTGGAACAACTAAACAATACACACCATGGTGTTATTATGTGAGCTAGAATGCTGAAAGCTGGGGTAGAGGAATCAATCTTATTGATTTTGACCCTCAAAAGGAACCAGTAAGTTTAACAGAATAGATTTTATACAATGTATTTTGAAGACAAAGAAAGATAAAGCTAAAGATATTTTTTTAAACTTTCAAGACTCAGTGACAAGAAAATTGTTGATTTGAACAGAAGGGTAGATCTTTCTTCTTCTTAAAGGCAAATCAGATACTCTCCTTAATGTGGACTTCGTGTGTGTGTGTGTGTGTGTGTGTGTGTCTGTGTGCGTGGATGAGTGGGTTTGTATATGTGTGTGCTGGCGTGTATATGAAGGTCAGAGAGATCTGCTGTTGGGCATCTCCCTTATTAACTCCCCACATTGCTTTTATTTTATTTTGGGGGCCTAGGGATTTGAACCTAGGGTTTCATGCATTCCAGGCAGGCGTTCTATCACTGATATGTCTTTCCAGCCACCATGTGGATTTTTGAGACATTGGTTGACTCTCCAGCTCATGGATTCAGCTACACTATGTGACTATCCCTGGGAACCCTCTGTGTCTGCTTTTGCAGCACTGGTCTAACAGGTGCATGCTATCACAAACAAGTTTTGTTGTTGTGGTGGTGGTGGTTGTTGTTGTTGATTTTACATGGATGCTGGTGACCAGACTTGGGTACTCATGGTGCAAGGCCAAATTGTTAAAACTGAGCCATCTTGGCAGCCTATATTTTATGTTCTTTAAAGTGGCTGATATTGAAATTCAAGGCACTTATTGCAGCTCATAAATATAATCTTTAGTTTTAACATTAAGATTTTCATTCAGAAGTGTGTGTGTGTGTGTGTGTGTGTGTGTGTGTGTGTGTGTGTAGCTTGGCTTCTTTCTATCTTCTTCAGGACTTTCCCAAATGCTACTGTAGATTCGACCCTAAGTGCTGAGTTTCAAATCAAGAATTAGTTCTGTTTCTGTTGATGTAAACCTGAGCAGAGGAGAGACTTTATCCACCTTCCTGCATTATTAAGATTTCAGATATAGTTTTGATAAAAGCTTGCAAGTACAAAATTTGCTATCAAGCCTAATGTAGCATGGAGGATTTTGTCTGAGCTAGCAAAGGATCATATTTTCATCTCCTGTGAGGCAGGAACTGCGCTTATTAAGTATTCTCCACATGAGAGAGAGAGAGAGAGAGAGAGAGAGAGAGAGAGAGAGAGAGAGGATGCTACATCAATTTGAATCTTAATCAAGTGTCTGAGAGGGCTGTGAACCCAGTTACCTGATAGACTGCCCTGTAACTGTGATGTACAAACCTCTATAATCTAGATCAGAACATTGACTTGAGGTAACAGAGAGGCAATCCTACACACTAAGTGGGCTGGATGACTCATGCAGCTTGGTTGATGCTTGCTGTACATTTAGCAGTGTAGTGTGCACTATACCAAAGATACAGCACCTTTCCAGCTCCTGAGGATCTCATGCTGAGGAGAAATGTTAGCCAATATTGAACAGAATCTCTTTCAGCGGGTTAGTAAGAGGCTTCTCCATGACCTTCTTTCTTCCCTTTGTAATGGGAAAAAATAAAGAAACATATCAACCATCCACCTGCTTGCTATACAATTGACAAGAGGAGTCCCATAACAAGTGGGCTTTCTTTGCAAGTCGGAAGCAGAATCATTATAAGCTATAGATGGTAATTTTTCTTTTGTTTCCTGTGACAGTTTCTGATTAATAAGTAATTAATAGATGATTATTTAATTGGTTGATTAGTTCAGGCATTCATAGCACAAAAATATAATGAGCTAATTCTATATGTTTACCCCCATGTCAAGTGATAGAGAATCAAAGATACTAAAAAAACAGAGCTCTTTCCCTTCACCTTGAATTTCAGAGAGGGATATAGCAAGCAACTGATGATTGTCCTGACATATGACAAAAGCCATACAGGTTCTTGACACAAGGTACTTTAAGGGGAGAATACATTTCTTCACCAAAGGCCTGGGGAGGGGTTCCAGGGAATTGAACTTGAAAGAAATCTTCAGCGATGAGGAAGCTGACTGCCCAAATACATAAATAGGAAGCTGTACCTGCTGAAGTATATAGAGAGGAAGATAGGTAAGAAACAACAAGGACCAGGGGCAAGGCACACTCCAGGCCATGTTCAGTGAAAGTGTGGGCGTAGGAATGTAAAGGCTGGAGTCAGTCATGCAAAAGTGAGAGTTGAGGCGTTCACTGGGTGTGTATCTCCTGTTTATTAATCCGCTTAATTTTCGCTGCCTGAGTAGAAACCATTCAACATTGCTCAAGCAAGAAAAGAACTCCCTTCAAAACATGTTATGATTTCCTGGACTGTAAATACAGGGATAGAGCTTGGCTTCAGGAATAGTCTGGGGCTTCCAACATAGCACTGTGATAGAGTGTCCGCCCATCATGCGTGCAGCCCTGGACTCAGTCCCAGAACTGCAAAAACAAACAAGTAAAAAGACTGGTACCAAGGACAAGGATAGCACCAGCGAGTCAGTTCTGCTGCTCCTTTCGTGGCTTCTGTTCTTCTCATTATGCAGCATTGCTTAGTCTATCTCGCTAATCCACACAGTAGAATACAGCAGACAAGAGCAGCACAGCCATCTGGAGAGACTGAGTTGTCGTGTTCCCCCTACAAATTCTCTATGAAAGGAGCTATATTTGTGGAGTTTGGGTCTAGGTGCCTACACATGTACCACATGAACAATGGCCAGCAAGGAGGTATGCTGCATGAGTAGGCCAGAAGGCTGAGGAGTGGTGTTTGCACTAGCTATTTCCAGAGAAGACACCAGCCGTTTGCTATTAGGAGCAAGGCTCCACTGCCAGCTACACAGAAGGTGTGTCATAAGAACTTCTAGAAGTTTGGAAACAAATCCAGCATATTTCTGGAGTTAGCCCACCAAGTATTCTCTTGAGTAGATTTGGGGTAGGATCCAGGAATCTGATTTTTAAAGTACAAGAGGTGATCCCCATACCTGCTAGTGTGGGCAAGCATGGTATGGAGTAGAACTTGTGGCTTGAAGAAGGGATCTCTCATCTGTGAGAAGGAAATGGCACAGGTTAGATGAGTGGGATGCTATGCCCAGTGGGATATAGTTTGGAAATGAAAGCCATTGAGTGGAATGACTTCCAGGAGTCTAAACCATCCCTTCAGGAGGGATCAAAACTGCCTGTTGAGGCCWGAGCAATACAAATAAAGAGCAGTAGAAATTAGAAGGTAGAACACACAGTTTGTTGTCTGTTGAGTTGGGGGACAAGCAATGCACTTGGAACAGCTTCCATACTTTCTGCTTGGATAATGAGGTAATTAGCCAGTAGAGGAGAGGAGGGCTTTGAGGTAGGAGATGTTGAGCGGAATGTTGACATCTTGTTTTTGAAATGCCTACTGGGCCTCCAGTTTTACAAATCCCAGAAGTTGTATATATAGAAGTGCTGTGCTAATGCTAACACTTTTATAATTGTTGTTTGCAAATTATATATAAAGACATGTGTGTGTGTATGTGTGTGTGTGTGTGTGTGTGTGTATGTGTGTACATGCAAATTTCCTATGTGGATACAATTAAGACAAAGGAAAAGAAACTATGAATTTTGAAGACATAAAAATTGAAAGCAAATAGAAATGTTAAAAGTTCAAGAGATAAAGAAAGACATAGTCAACAATATTAACAGGAGAAAGCTGGTATCCCCAAAGATTAGGGGAAGTCAAGGAAGTGAAGGAGACAGTGACAGCCAGTAGTTTGAAATGTCACTGTAAGCCTCATCTACTGGACTTGGCTAGTTAGAAGTCATTGGTGACCTCAAGAAGAAGAGTTATTCTTAATTACCATTGGCATTCTTCTGAGCACCTCACCTTGGGGATAAACTTCATTCTGTATTGGCTGAGGAAGCATTCTGTGAATTCTGAAAAGTGTAATTTGCAGATGCTCAACATTTTGTGCTCAGACAAGGACATTATTATTATGTTTCTAGCTCGTTGTTAATTATTACCATCAATCTCTTATTGGGCCTAACTTAAAAATTAAAACTTTCTGTGGTTGTACATAAACATAACCATGGTTGTATATAAACAAAACATAGCATCTGTGGGGTTCACTAAAATCTTCAGTCTTAGGGACCCACTGGAGGGCTGACAACATGCTTCTAAGGGATAAAGGGGGCTGGTGTAGAATTCTGGGAGGAGAAAGGGATATTCTGTGACAAAAGTATAAACAGAGTTGGAGAGGATCCCACAGACTTGCTATCTAACCATCTAACCAAATAAGCAGTTGATATGCATTGATGCAAAATTCATGGTATCATCAGGAAGTGCCTAATGACAGGGGACATCTAATGTCAGCTGTATGTCACAGGAATTTGCTAGGGAAAGCAACTTCTGTCCCAATTGTTTTTAAACTGTGCACATTTCCTTTTCAGGAGTTTACGGTAAGCTGACCGGCCTCTGCTGGATCTTATACAAACACCAAAGTCGATTTATCCATTCCAGTGATTTTTAGTTTGGGGTCTTTAACTCATCAATCTATGTTTCCAGCCATTCTGGACACAAGGTCTGTTTCTCAGCTACCTGTTGGATACTTTCTTCTGTATATCTCGCACTCACGGATTTTGTATTTAAGATGACTCTAAATGGATTCTGTGTTCACATTCACAGACTGACTTCTTACTCTTAAGGCACACACCCATGTGGACACCATGGACTTAGGTAGACACCTCAAAGCCAACTAAGAGTCTTATCTTGATTTCCAATTGCCTCCTGAGTTTACTTTTGAATGGCTTTTGTCTGGTATTTAAAATTCACTGGCACAGTCCTTTCTCCTTCTCACCTGCATGATCAAAAGCAGTCAGGCTTCCAGCCACAGATCTTCATTCAACCCCATAAAGCATCCTTATAGCCTAGCCACATTGCTTTTTCTACCCCATTTAAACCAATGTCTTGCTTCAATCATTGTTTGCTCCATGGTAAACATGGATGACTAAACACTGGACAGCTCATGCAGTGTATTCTGAATCCTTTCCACTCCAGACTGGCCTATTTAGTATTTTAATGTTTTACTCCTTGTGTATTGTCCTCCAGAAAAAGGGCCAAGTTCTAAGTCGGAGGCTCCCAGTCGTCATTTGCTTCTACTCTAGTGTGGGTGAATTGAAAACTGAGAATATGTTTAAAAGAAGTGGCTGGTTGATCTGCATGTTGATGTGGCAGTACTAAGCTATCGGCCTCTTTTAGAGGAGCTTTTGCTCACACTGATGACTAGTGAATGATGGGGAGTCAGCCCAGCGGAGATGGAGAGACGAGCATTGCCAATGTGAAAAATCCTAGAGAATAGGAACTTGATCTGGGGTGGAAGAAAGAAAGAAATGTGGAGAGTGAGGGGGGTACAGAGGCTAAAGCAAGCCCAGAAGGGTGCTCAACAGATAGCAGCCTACAGAGCTTAGAGGGCTGCCTAGGGGGAAAGGAGACTTGTGGGTTGTAGCAAATGCCCAAAGAGTTATAAGAATGACACCTTCAATGTGTGTTTTAAGAAGAGGATCTGAATGCCCTGAGAATGGATTGTACAGATGGGAATCAAGGAAGACAAGGAACACACCTTACTTTCTCATAGGATCACCTGACTACACCTGACAACATAGTTCTGACATGCTTGTCCAGTGAGTTGATGTCCTGAGATCTCCGTGTAGAGAACGGTTGATGGGAATGTTTTTGGGAAGTCACTACAGAGGTCCCCCAATAAACTAGAGTCAGAATACCACATCTGAGTACTTATTTCTAAAGCTTTGACATCAGAATATTGAAGCGATGGCTGTGTGACTGTGCTTGTAGTAACATTATTCTTAATAGTCAGGTCATGGAGTCATCCTACGTGTTCATCAAAGGAAGAATACATAAAGAGAATGTGGTTACTCTACAGCTTTACAGGAGCGAGCCATTCTGCCACTTGCCCAAGTGTGGATAGTGTCGGAGGGTATTTTGGCAATAGGAAAAGAGGAAAACAATTAATACATGATAGCATTTGTGTCTGGAAACACAACAAATGGACTTATTGAGGCAGAGAGGAGAATGCGGGGAAGCAGAGATTGAAGAGGTCTGAGGGGATGGTGGGCAACAGGGACAGAGATGGGGAATTTCTTGGTGGGTAAAGCACTTGCCTTGCAAGCCTAAAGACCCTAAAGACTGACTGAAATTCAATCTCCTAGGTCTCAAATCAATAAAAGCCAGGCAAACCGACACATACTTGTCTTCCAGTGCAGGGGAACAACTAGACCCTAGTTCCCACTAGCCAGCCAGCCTAGCTGACTTGGGGAGTTCCAGGACAGTTAAAGGTTTTGTGCTTCAAAAGTAAAGCAAAAATGATGGATAGGCTTGAAGAACAACATCCAAGATGATAAGTGGATTTATAGAGGCCAAGAATGGAATGTGGTTGTCAAGATATGAAGAGGTCTAAGGTTTTACATACATACATACACACACACACACACACACACACACACACACAAACACATGTGTGTGCACTTGAAACACACCCCATGCACATGCATACACATAGATAATAATTTTAAAATTAAAAAGTAAATGAAAGTGGACAGAGATTCAGTTAGGGTGAGCAGATCTGATGGTTTCCAATAGGCTGACATCATGGGTGAGTAGAGCGGACAGTTGAACACTAAGACTTTCAGTGCTACTGGGTGGGGATCCACCTTGAGTATTCTTATCATAGATGATGTCGGATGTCTGAAGCAATGGATGGGGTGGGATGGCTTGATCTGGCCATTTCACATTGTATGAAAATTGCATCTCTTTATACCCCATAAATATGTTCAACTCTAACATGTCAGTGTACAATTTTAAGAATGGGCACATCGACTCCCTACAGGCCACTGTTGCTGAGGAGACTGCAGGTGTCTGGTTGTACCTAAAGTTTGATTTCTGGTTTACGTCTGCTGCTACTGTCACTTTCTCTGTTTGAAATTTCAGTCCTTCTCTGTGGGCACTGACGAACCCCTGTCTGTCTACTAAGATGCTGCTCAAATCCTGCCTTACACAACTTATCTCTTATAATCCTTAGAGCAACCATATGAGGCAAATATTTTATCTCCACTTTACAGATGAGGAAAAGAGGCTCACAGAGATTAAGGACTGGCTCAGTGTATATAATGGTGTCTTGAGATTTGCAGCTGGGCCTCGTCATCTTCATACCTGCATTGCCACCCCTCCAGGTTCCTGCTAGCATTCATGATGGAAGAGGAATAATTGTTGGCTCGGTGTCACTCCTGCAGTCCCGAGGTCAACATGACTCTCTGAGTATGTTATACTCTGTGTGGATTCCAGTGCCTGCGTGGCAATACTGCCTTCTCCTTAGCCTGTCACATATAGCCTGGCCAGATAGAGGATGCTACCCCTATAAGAGGAAGATGATGGTAATTCATCCAAATGGACCGTTTGCTTTCTTATCTTTTTCCTCTATCAGGGTGACCCTCAGCACCAGCAGGCAATCACATTTAAKAGGGACCCCTTTCCTCATAGCTTTCATTGAGTCTCCCTGTTCTACTGCAGATCATCTGCCTCCTGGCTCTACCATGGAATTTCACATGCCTCCACTCTGTTGTATTCACCTTCTCTGAGATATGAAGTGAACCTCCTATCTCCTCTCCTGCCTTGTAGGTTCTGTGGGGTGGGACCTGAGAACTGAACCTGCTCTGGGGAATCTATTCTGTGTGGCCCTAACAGTCACTGGCCCTTCTCTGGGCAGAAGCTCATGCCTCTGTCTGCTCCCATAGTTAAAGTCACACCATCTTGCTCTAAGTCCTCTGCTCATGTCTGCCAAAGGAGGAGGGTGGGTTCTTGGGGGCGCAGTCTGTGAGGCACATTGTACCTGCGCAGCAAGCATGGACATTCTGAGGTCCAGGACCACCCTGTGAGCTTCAATGACACAAAAGGAGTCTGTGATAAGAGTTCCTGCCTG
>BDUI01000344.1:43227-81432 GCA_002335545.1 Apodemus speciosus | reverse complement strand
ATGTCTTGCTATGGTTGGTGAGCCTGTAATGCCTCAACTGGAAGATCATTAAATCCCAGATTTCAGCCTGTCTCTTTGCCACCTATCAGCAGCAGCAAATCTGCTTTAACAGCCCAGAATTCCCTTATCTCTTAGTGTCTGTGGACATGTGCTGCAGCTCTCTGTAGATGGAAGATAGAGCTGCATCATTACCCAGGGGTGACAAGGATATAATTTACAGGCTCAATCAGTTCTAGTTACCATGTAATTACAGAGTTATTACATGGTCATTTGTTCCTGATGGACACCAGCGATCTCTTATCCTGTTCTTCTGTGGTCTGTTTCCCATCTTATGCTACAAAGAATGTTTAGTTTCTTCTGCATAGAGTGTTAAATAGTGTACTGGGGAGGAAGGACAGGGTGATTTGGGATAAGATGCTGATTATGCTGTGATGCTATTTGTTCTCCTCAATTGGCCTGGTGATAATGACAGCATCCCATGGTTTCCCTCCCCTAGGCTCCAAGTTCACATTTCCTCTATAAAAGAGGATAGAGACAATATTGCACTTGGCAGCATGGGGGAAATTGGGTGTAAGGAATATTCTGACCCATTCTATCCAGAGTCACTATAGCAATATCAACCCTAAGATGATGTCACTGCCTGCTGTAATTTGAAGCTCATGTTAACACAGTGCCTGTTGGAAGAAAAATTCTTTTTTATAATGAAAARGGAGAGGAAAGCYTCTATGTGTTTAATTCGGCATCATGGAGGAATCAGGGGAAGGTTCAGTACACTGTCCAATGTCACCCAGAAGAGCGTGTGTCTTGAGCTCACATGACAGTCTGGCTCAATTCACCCTGATGGGTTTAAGTGAATTACATCCTCGGGAGGCAGCCCACTTTTAATTGCATCCTTGAAACCATGTGAAGATATTTAAATACTAGCTTCTCTTTACTCAATGACCTAGGAGAGTTTGTTTTTATTGGTTATGAATAAATTAAGAAGTGCAGCACCCATTCAACCTCTGAGAATCTCATTATGAATTCATTCTTAATCTTAGAGGCAAGAGACTGAGTGAGACATGTTGGTTGCAGCTAAGGCAGTGACAGTCACATCATGATGTGGATACGGGGATAGGGTATGGGAGTTAGCCCTAGATGCCAAATCAGAGACAGTGGTCCCAGTCTTGAGCTTCCCACTAGGTGGTGGGATAAAGAACCTAGTGCATTTTCTTCTCTGGGCAATTGTCATACGGGCCAGGCTATTACTGTGGTCCATATGTGATGGGACTGATGACTACTCAAGCTGCAGAGGAGACTCTGAAAGCAACAATATGTCTTGAAGGCAGGGAAACAGGAGGACTCAGTATGAAAATGTTCAAAGTTGTAACCAAACAGCTTCCCCATAATATAGGGATACACAAAGTTGGCACATTTCACTTGATGGAATGCTGTGACTCATTGTCCCATCAGAACACCTTGCTGATTTAATTAGAATACGTTCCTCCCCTTCCAATGACATAAGAATGGTGCTAATTATAATGTAACTTCTATGTAACTAATGTGTTCAGGTAATACTGTGATTATATATAGACAGCCATATGCTGGTATGCAGTCTCCTTTGATGCTGTTAAGCTACTGAAGCGGATAACTCCATGTCCGTGCACAAAGTAATTGCACCAAACTAATTTGTGTTTGCAAACAGATCCCACATTAACTATGTAAATAGGCAGATTTGCAAACAAAATATTATCATGTGTGTGTGCACACATATGGATGGAGTGGAGATGCTTCTTTTCCGTGGAGATACTTTTCACATATGCCTTGTGCTGCTCTTCTTGATTTCTTGGTGCCTTTGAACTCATGGTTAGCATAAGCAAGTCCACGTTTCTTTTAGAAACACAGAAGGCTGAAGGAATTGGGATCTGTGCTCACTAGGAACTCAGGCTTATTTCAATCAATCCATCTTCTTTGATTTTGTGTGCTAAGCTCATGAATTCCTTGACCAGTCTTTTTCTGGCATGGTTAGATTCTGGCTCTTGTTAAATATGCAGTAAAGAGTTTTCCAACTGGAAGAGGGAATAAGTGGATTGAGAATGGTCTCTGACTTAGTGATTGTTGATTTCTGAGACTTGTAAGACCTTTTGGATCATTTTGAGCCATTTGCAAGCTGGTTCTATGTAGGCAAGTCTCTTAACTTCCCTGAGTACAGTTTTCCCAGCTGTAAAGTGATACTGGACTCTCCTACCTCTATGGCTCTTGGGAAGACTGAATGGGGTTTTATTGTGTCATTAAGACATTGCTTGGTTTGTCATCAAGAGTCTGTGGCTGCAATGACCAGTCTGCCTTGTAGAGTCTTCTCTCTTCCTTTCATAGCAGCCATTGATATTTTGTACATTTGACTTATGTATATCCTTAGGTGTGTTGATTTACCATTGGCACTGATCTTCTTGAAAGCAGTGACTTTGTCAATTGATGCTGCTGAGAAGCTCTTTTCAGGAGGAATCCTAGGATGATCTCTTATGAATTTTTGTCATAATTTCCATCTTGGTTGCTTTACATGTGACACTGGAAGACAGGTGGAGCAAAAGGACCAGGAAACATGTCAKAGAAGTCTTCAGCAGATGGGGCCAGCAAAGTAAAATCTGAGGGATCAARCAGAACTTGTCCACTTGGGGAAAGTGGGTCTCAATGGATGATGCCTGAATCAATGGAATCWGAGTTATGTGACTAAGTGACTTARTCAGGGTTTCTATTACTGCACAAACATCATGACCAAGAAGCAAGTTGKGGAGGAAAGGGTTTATTCAGCTTACAGTTACACATTGCTGTTTATCACCAAAGGAGGTCAGGACTGGAACTCCAGCAGGTCAGGAAGCAGGAGCTGATGCAGAGGCCATGGAGAGATGTTTCTTACTGGCTTGCTTACCTGGCTTGCTCAGCCTGCTCTCTTATAGAACCCAAGAGTACCAGCCCAGGGATGGTATCACCCACAAGGGACCCTCCTGCCTTGATCACTAATTGAGAAAATGCCCCACAGCTGCATCTCATGGAGGCACTTCCTCAACTGAAGCTCCTTTCTCTGTGATAACTCCAGCCTCAACTTGACACACAAAACCAGCCAGTACACTAAGTATAGAAACCTATAGGGTAAATCCCTGAAGTAAGCTGGTTTCCTAGTATAGCCAAATTGGTGACCTCTGGATTAAAGGGAAAGTATCTGCCAAAATTTGTAAGGTGAAGTGTGATCACTAAAGATAATTAATGTCAACCTCTGGCTTCCCCATGCATGCACACACATACAGCATATTCAACTGTGCAAAACATAAAAATGACCATTTTACAAAAAAATGGAATAAATATTGAGTGGGAAGCAGGGACATTTAGTAGAACTATAAATCTGATGCTTGCTTGCAGGTTCTTCATGAACCAATAGAACTAGAAAATGTRGATAATGCAGACCAAGTCTAAGTACTTCCCAAAACATTCACAGGCATGGTTAATATAGGAGTTGCATATAATATAGGAGTTGTACTGAAAAAAGGATGCATTTGGGACATTTTCTAGTAGAATATCCTTCTATTATTGTCCTTGAGGTATTTGGAGAGTGCTGTCTATTTTTATGTGAACTTGACAAAAGGTTGAGAAAAGGGAACCTCTATGGATAAAATAACTTGTGTTCAAATCTGTGGGGCATTTCTGTGATTGATGATTGAAATGGAAAGGCCCATCTTACTATGGGCTGTGCCTGCCCCACCCTGAGTTGGTGGTCTTCAGTGCTATAGAAAGAAGTTAATATAGCCATGAGGACAAGCCAGCAGACCATGCTCTTCCATGGCTTATGCTTCTGTTCCTGCCTCCAGGCTTCTACTTTGAGTTCCATCCCTGACTTCTCTAAGTGATACAGTGTGATCTGCAACTTGTTAGCTGAAATAAACCCGTACCTCCCAAAGTTGCTTTGGTCATAAGGTTTTATCACAGGAATAGAAACCCTAAGATATGGGCATTTTCCTAAGATCAAGAATAGCACCAGCATAATGTTGGGAATTTTGGTGAGACCATCCAGCTCCAAGAGCTATGTACTGTCCTTTTAGTCCTTTTTAAACCAAGGCTCTCAGCCAACATCTCATACGGAAGTGGGTTGTTCTGATACCACTCACTGAGACTGTTGGACAAAGATAGGGTCATTTCAAACTCTAGAAATTACAATTTAATAATCACAATTTTTCTTTGATCATTTTTTCCACTTCCCCGAGAAGATGTTTTTCTGTCAATGGGTGCTCTAACTCTGCTCCCATCTTGAGAAAGGGAAATAGACTTAAATATGCACCCGTGCTCTGGATGTCAGGTATAGATTTGCCTCACCATTCTGTAGCTGTAATAATGTCGAACATGCCCTTGATTTCCTTGTTGGTTTAAAAAGAAGTCACACTGTGACTGCTCTAATATTAAACTAGTTTGTGTGCATGGGAGTCACGTAGTAGGTCTCTTGTAAATGACAGTGTATGCTGTTCATAAATTTAAGCTACTCAGTGTTCCATGTTCAACATTTAAAAGAAACAGTCCCCTTTATGTTTCTTAGACTGGAGCCTTTCTCTGTGTGAAACACACAGCAGCCTGTATCTCTCCTATATTTTCTGTCATTTTAATTTTGTGTAGTGTGTGTGTGTGTGTGTGTGTGTGTGTGTGTGTGTGTGTGTGTGACAAAGAAAGATAGAGGTGTTTTGTTTGGGGGAAATAACTTGCTGTTTCTCTGGTTTTGACTTTTTATAGTGTAAGCAAAGGAATGGAGGAAAACTGCAGAGCAGCCAGGCGTGGCTGGAGAGGAATGCAGAAATCAAGGATAGAGTCATTCTGACATGATCGTGAAGGGCTTTTGTTCATCTAGTTCCCTCAGATGCATTCAGAAAAGCCTTAGACAAACCTAGACAGTCCGTCATGTGTTTTATTTTTGTCTCTGGTTATTATTAATGTGCTGAGTTGTGAGATTATTAGACTATAATTCCCTGAGATGCATTTCTATCTCTCAGTGGGTATGGATGTGCTGCCACTTGCAAAGCCACGATTTAAARGTCTCGCTGCTCTGTGAAAGCCACAGCAGCAGCAGGAGCATGGCTGTTATCAGCATCTGAGGTAAATATGTCCCCTGCTTTAGAATCCCTAGCACTGTGGCCTATGGGAGCCAAAACCAGAAGATCAGAGGCAAGTTCTGTCTCTCCCATCCATTATCAGCTTTTGGACAAGCAATAAAGATAGGGGCATTTCAATGATCTGCCCATCCCAAGGCTTTACTTTTTCATCTGAGAAATGGGAACATTATCACATAAAGAAGATCAAGTAAATCACAAACATCAGGAGATTGACCGATAAGGCAGTGGTGCATTAGTTGCTKCAAGTTGTCCTCAACTGGCAGGTTGTTTTTCAGCTAAAGAAAAGATCCAGGATTCCCTGGTTATTATCAGTTCTCCCACTCCCCATGAATCATGTTTAGAGACCTATTAAGAGTGATAATAAATTACCCAGAATTTAATTTTCTTTCATAACTCTAATGGCAGGTGTAYAGTCAGACATTTTTACTCTACATATTAATGAAGAACCCAGTTGAGTCTACCATAGAGAACTTTGCTTTGCCCTTAAAAGCCAAATAGTTTACCTCTCCTTTGTTCTGTGTGAGAGAACCATGGTCTGCACACAGGAACAAATGTGGGCTCTTTCACAGAAAAAAACCCCAGGAAGCTTAAAACATTGTGATAGTCAATTGTAGGCCTGCAGTAACTCCAGATGTACAGYCTTACCTTGCTTTCTGCTGGCAAAGGACAATTTGACATACTCCCCTATCCTCCTTTAGTAAAACTGATGTGAAATATGAACACTCCTATGATGGTTAGCTCTGGGTGTCAACTTGACACAAGCTGGAGTCTTCAGAGGGAAAGGAGCCTCAGTTAAGAAAATGCCTCCATGAGTTCTTGCTGTAAGTCACTTTCTCAGTAATCAAAGAGAGAGGGCCCAGCCCATTGTGCATGGTGYTATCCCTGGGCTGGTGATTCTGGGTTCTGTAAGGAAGCATGCTGAGCAAGCCATGTAAACAAGCCAGTAAATAACACTCTTCCATGGCCTCTGCATTAGCTCCTGCCTCCAGGTTCAACCCCGACTTGAGTTCTTGCCTGACTTTTTCCAATGATGGACTGTGATCTGGAAGTGTAAGCCAAATGAACTCTTTTCTTCCCACCTTGCATATTGGTCATGGAGTTTTTGTTGCAGCAGTAGAAGCCCTAAGACAACCACTGACCTTTGTCCTGCAACATCAGTCTGTCTTCTCAGTGGATACTTTTAATGTTTTGGAGACTGGCTGAAGAAAAGCTGTTAGCCCTTGTGGTCAGACACTTCCATTGTCCATACCCAAGAGAAGAAAGATGTTCTCCTTCTAAACAAAAAGCGATTAAGAGCTAGAACACAAAATTCCTTGAGATAGACTTGGATTTAAAAAAATGTCCTTGTCTTATATCACAGTGTATTTCTACAACACAAGGCAAAATGAATATTCCTCATAGGATATGTCATCAAAAGCTACACATTAGACCCAGAAGGTGTGGCAAGGGAAATGTGTAGGTGTTCTCCAGAAAAATGTGTTTGGACTGTGCATTGGTGGATGAATCAAGGCAAAGTTAGGTTACCTGAGATGTACTACCTATCCTTTTGTAGTCTTTCAGTTCATCTGCATTTGTACCTTATCTGCCTTCACGTTAAACTTACCATATTATCCTCATGGTACCAAATCTTTACAAGGAGAGGAGCCACAGTGTTCCMATTCACCTTATAGTCCTAGTACTTAGGATTCTTCTTAACAGTCAGCTGATGCTCAGAACAGATATTCTTAAGCAATATTCAAGTCACTGAGCTTATTCACATACTATTGATTTACACTATGTAAGTGTACTTAGGTGGAGACCAGAATGAAGTGGAAAGTGCTAGTGGAGGGCCAGCCCTGAGGATACTGTGACATGAAAGCATGATTCATGCTACATTACTCTAGGACCCTTCCTGGCTGAGAAGGCTTTCCTGCACTCAGCCTCCTGTTCTTRTTACTACCTTTCTGTTTGTATCAACCCTGAGTCTTACATATCCACCCAAGACATGAGCTCAGCTTTAAGTTTTATAAAAKAACTCTTCTTTCTCTACCCATAGAAGTTCTAGATAGTTACTTGGCCCAAAGGAAAAAGAATTTGGGCACATTTATTGTTTCTGAAAGATTGAAGAGTAGTCACCCTCTATATCCTTCAGCTACTCCTTCTGGTTAAATTCAAGCATGTGAAGCAGTACCCACCCCAACCACAACATACCTGGAATGCAAAACAAATTATGTCAGCATCATAGTATATAAAGGGGGAGTCTGGGATTACTGTTGACTCCTCAAGGACTACATGTTTTCCTTAGCATATAGACATCAGATTTGGGGGACCATTTGAGTAGAAAAAATTGACTATCAGGATAGTGTAGCAGGGATAAAAGATGCTACTAATGGATGGATATAATCAAACTATGTTGGGCTTATGTATTGAAATGTCATAATGAAGCTGGGTGTGGCAAGCCACATCTGTATTCCCAGCACTCAGGAAGCTGAGGCAGAAAGACTGACTAATTCTCAGTCGTCTTAAGCTTCATAGACAGTCCCTATCTCTATAAACCAGCATCATCTAGGAAAGGGAACTCAAACAATTAAACACCCCCCACAAATCACTAAATAAAATGGGCAAATGAATTGAATGGAAACTTCTCAAATTAAGAACACAAAGAATGCTGGATGGCTTCATTAGCATGGGTAAAGGCTCTCAGTGTACCATGCTGGTAATAGACTTCCATTCTCAGAACCCACTTAAATGTAGAAGGGGAGAACCAACTTCAAAAAGTCCTCTTGCTTCCATGTGGGTGCTCTGGCATGCATGAATGTATCATAAATAAAGAGGAAGACTCAAACTGCCAAGAAATTCATGAAAATCTTCAACATACTTATCTGTCTGGAGATCTGAATTAAAACTCCACTGAACCAGGTGCATTGGCTCATGCCTGCAATCTTAGGATTTGGAAGGCTCAGGGGAGCATTGCTGTGAGTTCAAGGCCATCTTGATCTGCATACATAGTAGATGTAGGCTGGCTTCAGCTGCAGTGTGAGACCCTGTCTCAAACTAAGACATAAATAATGATAAAACTAAGACTCTCCTACTCCTAGATTCTACCTCACATTAATCAAAATGTCTATCATCAAGAAAACAAACAACTGCAAATACACTAGGGAAGGAAGAACACACATACATCGCTTGTGTGAATGTAAATGGAACCTCTGTGGAAATCAGAATGGAGGCTTCTGAAAGTAAACTAAGAACAAAACTACCATGTGCTCCAGTGATCCCATTCCTGGATTATAACTGAAGGGATATACTGCAGAAATATTTGCACAACCATATTTATTTTAGCACTCATCTCAACTGGTAAGAGCCAGAACCAACTTCGCATCCCATTAACAGATGAATCAATGAAGAAAATGTGATCTGTGATCTATATGTTTTTCTATCTATCTATCTATCTATCTATCTATCTATCTATCTATCTAGCCATAGACACACAGACTCATACTATCCCAAACATATACATACATTTATAAGAGTTTTATCCAGTCATAAAGAATAAAATTATGGCCTTTGCAGAAAAAATGAATGGAGTGGAGATGATTATGTTAAAAAGAAATCAGAAAGATACAAAAATACAAATATTTTGTTTTCTCTCATATCTTATTAATGGAATACAGATTATATATATATATATATATATATATATTTGGAAATATATATTTGGAAAAGAGATATACTGGTATTTGGAAAGAGATATATTTTCACACCTTTTCTTGTATGTGTAATACAGATTTTAATATATACACTATATGCACACACATGTGCATATGCACACACACAAACATACACACATAATTTATCTGAATTGAGGAAAGGGAGCAGTGGAAGGAGGAGATAGGTATTAGTTGCTTTCTTGTTGCTGCGATAAAATACCCTGGCTAGAACAATGGAAGGTAGAAGGGGTTCATTTTAGCTTACAGTTCTAGGATATGTCCAGCATGGTGGGAAAGTCATGGCAATAGAAGCTTGAAGGAGCTGGTCATACTGTGTCCTGAGTGAGGAAGCACAGAAAACCACGTTTGCCTGTGGTCAGTTATCTCTCTCCTGGCCCCCTTTATATGTAGTCTAGAATCTTATCCCAAGCAATGGTGCCATCCATACTGGATGGATCCTTTAACCTCATTTAACCTAGTTCTCTTTGCAAAGGTCCTAGATCTCCTTAAGTTGACAATGAAGATAAACTATCACAGGATGTTAGTGAGAGTGTCAAACATAAGTATAGTAATATACATCTATGATAATGCTATTATGAAAACATTTAATTTGTCCACAGAATAAAAAAAATCCAAAATCTTAATGAAATTCATTATTTTGTACAATTAACAGGTACTAATTATTAAAAAAGTACCTGGGGTTATTAGTGGGGATTATTTTTGTATATTTAACTATGTTTGTTTTTACAGTTTCATATGTGACTACTTATTTTCCAGTTACCTAATATGGGTGACTTTTTTTTATATTCTCTGTGACACTCCCTCCATTTCACAAATATARTTCAACACCAAAGGTACAGAATGGACCACACTTCCAAATTCAAGTACTGTGATTGCAGATCAGGGTTTTCTCAAGCTAGGTCCTCATTATGGGTCTGAATAATAGCACAGTGCAGCTTCTACAGATTTCAAGAGTTTCTGATTACTCAGCTAACTGTCCCAGGAACTAGTGAGCATTGTAAAGTAAGTGTGTGTGTGTGTGTGTGTGTGTGTGTGTGTGTGTGTGTGTGTGTGTGTTTACATTTTTTTCCTAAGCTCTTTCCCTGGTTCCACTATCTGTAGAAATCCATCAGAACCGTGGACAGGGACTAAAAGATGACTGACGGCTGCTGTCCTGGCTCTTGCCGGTTATGTGTAGAAATACACTTGCTTATATGAAGTGAAGAATCTAAAATGAATTTTTTGTCAGTGAAGCAGCCTGTCCTTTGTGCTATACCACACTCATCCTCACTGCTTAACCTTGAGTGAGTTATTCAAACCCAAACCTCCAGTTCTACAAAATGGGGATCATAAGGGTATACACTTCATAGGGAGGTGCTGAGAATTAAATAGGATGATCAAGATAATGAATACAGGACTCTGGACTGAGACAGTGTCCAGCAAAATCTCATGATTCGTGCTATCTTATCATTATTGCTGCCATTGTGAGCTTTCCACCAGAGAGTCCAATGTCTGCTTGTTTTTGTCAAAAACATTCTATAAGTTTGTTAAATCAACTAACTTTACTGAGTTGAGATAAATAAGAAATGAAACAAAACAAACACACACATACACACACATTCACACATACATACAAAGGCATACAAGTAAAAGTCCATGCCTTTGTATAGCAACTCAACGTTTCTATTGGCCAGTGGAGCAATCACAGTCCTTAGTGGGGTGAGTTATTATACTCTCTGAATAAACATAAGCCTTTCAAGTGACCTAATGATTAATGACTTATGCAAAGGAATTTTAATACCATTAATAAAATATTAAGCAGAGTGCTTCCCCTGCATTCTGACAGTGTCAGGCTTTCACCTGTTCTCTTGGGGACAACAGGTTTCCAGGAACATGCTGAGTCTGGATAATAGATCATTCCCAGATCGCATTCCCCTGTGTTCTCCTTGTCATCTTCACCTACATGTAGAGTGGATACAAGGCTATCTTTAGAGAAAGGGGAGGGGTTTATGGCATGAAAAAAAAAGCATCAATGATAAATCTCCCAGGATGTTGAGCAYTGGATTTTTCTTTTCATGTACCAATCAGATGTCTACTCCCCATTTCCAGTCATAGTGAGAATTACTGCATTAGAAATGGCACTGGGCTCATTTTTGTTTAAACGAAGTGGTAACATTAGAAAGTTCACAGTATCATAACAGTTTACTTATGAAATCCTAGGCCCAGAGATTATTGTCTATCCATGCCTGTGATAACAAGTGACAAATCTGGAAGTGGAACTCAGGTCAACATTTGTTGCTAAGTTTAGCTTTCTTTTGCCTACGTCCCGTTTCAGTGCTCTTACAGCCTAAGATCTGACATGGACACTACCCACTATTGGAGGGGTGAACAGGACTCAGACATTGACCCTTATCCATTAACTAAGTAGTCTCTGAATGCCAAGGTAAAATTTTAAACAAGGATTTCATGCTATCCTGATAACGAGTCCCAAGTAACTTTCGCAAATTTTGTCTCCAAAGTGTTTCAGCTATGATTGTACCCGAGGTAAGATTGTTTTCCTTTAAATGTTTGATCTCAGTTCCCATTAGTCACCCTTGAAGAAAATCATTTAGCTATTGTAACATCAAATTCCCATTGTTGAGAATCCACTCGTCCTTGCTTTCCCAAGGACCATCCTTGTTTTGGTGTACTCAAGTGTACAGGCATGTCTGATATTGTTATGTACATGCCTGTGTAAAGGCAGGAGGGCAACACCTAATACCTTCCTCCATCACTTTACCTAACAATTTAGGGCCAGATTGTCAATTAACCTGGAGTTTATCAATTCATCTGGATGGCCAGGAGTTGCAGAGATTTGTGTTTGCTATCCACCTCCCCTATTTCATAGAGTTATAGACCTCTGCTGCTGTGCTCTTCCCTTTTCATGTAAGCAATGGATTTTTTTTGCCAAGTGTTGGGAAGCTGATCTCAGCTTCTCATACGTGCAGCACATCTCTCTAGACTCAAGTCCTCTGCTTGGCAGGGACGCTAAGGACAGTGTGCAAGTTCTGCTGAACATGCCATCCACAGCTTCCTTCTTTGGGAGCCTCATTCCCTCTCTAATTGTTCTGAGGCATGCATGAGAACATTTTGTCATTGCCAGTGATGATCCTTATGATGGTATTGTATGCCTTGCATCATCAATGCCCGTTAAGACCAGAGATGGTCAACAAAGCCTGCGGGGTCTCGGATATGGAACCAGATTACCCTAAAACCCAAAATAACTCTATCTCCTGTGATAATGTAGAATGTGATTAATCTTTAGACTTATTAGTATTTGACGGTTTTGTATGCAAAACAGCCTTCATGTCTTCAACTCTTGAATGCTGGAATTCTAGGTGTGTGCTGCTGCATCCCATGGCTGAAGGCATACACTGTCAAATAGCAATGAACGTCAGACAAACATGCTCAGCCACTTCCCTTTCTCTCCTGTTCCAATACAAAGCTCAAAATATCCTGTAAAGAAAGAAGACTGAGATATCTTTTGTACTTCTTAAAGCTCTCCCTGGATTCAGGCCACAGGCACGTTCCTATAACCTGTGGCCATATTTAGCATCAACAGGGCAATATGGATTTCTAGGGATGATGGGGGACAAGGAGAAAGACTTTACCATTTTGCTTGTTTGCATTTGGAGACAGAAAATGAGCAGACCCCTTTTTAGTCTTTTGGAGTGCAGAATTCTGCATTCTCTGCCCTGATTCCAGAGCTGCTTGAAAGCTTTGTATGAGAAAGTATTATGAATTTGGTTGACTTGTATAGATAGATGGTTCCAAATAGCAACCACAGTGACTCAGGACCCAGGAGTTAAGAAACCTCAGTTGTTTTGAGCACAGTGTTAGCATCATGACATCCTCCAAATAAACAAAGGGAGCATCACCAGCAACAACAACACACAAAACTCAGAAACTGTAAAATCAGAGCCCACTAATTTTAAATGGATGCTAAAACACCAAGTATCCATGGTCTTTTTATACCCATAGTTCTAGGATGAGAAGCATTTGAAGGGACAGCCCTTGTCCTATTGAGAGTCAAGGTTAATGTTTCCAAAGGAGGAATTCTACACTGTTGCACGAGACTTGATTTTAGATTGCTGTTCCTTGTGAGCTCAGAAGAAAKGATGTTAAAAGAGGATGTTTGGTCTTTCAGACATGACCAGGTCAAAGGAAATGGAATTGGAGAAAAATATAATTGGAGCGAGAGCTAGCCTTTTGACTTGAAGGCCACCCGCTCCAGCTCCAGACTGCCAGGAAGGAAAGAACATCTCAGACACAGCTGCAAAGAAGAGGAAAGTCTAGGTCTAAAGATCTATATCACCCGTCTGTTCTAAGTGATCCCCAGAGAAAGTCATCATCTGATGACCCAGACATAGAAACCATGAGACTCACCTCTGTGCATAGGGCATTTCCAAGGTGAAGGGAGAATGAATGGGTCACTGTCAGAGCTGGTTATATCTTACGGGGTTAGCAGAGTGTTCTTGTTCAGGTTATGATGGACAAAGGCTGGCTTGGGACAAAAGATGGCAAAGCAGAATCAGAGACAGGAGACAGCACTGCCTGAAGCAGCAGTTTACCCCCCTAATAGACATCCTTTCTGAAATCCTGAGAGTCTCCCGGGTGAAGATCATGCCCTTGGCTACGACCTTTGTAGTTATCTGCAGTGTTGGAGATGTTTACTGCTTCCTTCACCTCTGCCTGATGTACGTTTTACTTATGTCCTGATGGTATGTCTGGTGGCATATGACTCATCTGGAGAAGGGGCCAATCCTCTGCTCAGTTAGGAAGGAAAATTCCTGGATCGAAAGAGGTATTTTGAGTAAGGGCGGGGACTAAGGTTATCTCAATCAGGAAAGCAACCATGGTGCCTTTGCCTAGACACATCTTTCAATTGAGAGGGAAGGCACTATCTAGAGAAAACAGATGCCCTGCTTATGAGAATATCTTTCTTTGTGACCCTTGGTTTGGGTTGATGCACAGGGATCTCTGATCTCATCCCTAGAGAATTCCAAAATGCCTGGCACCTCTCTCTCTCTCTCTCTCTCTCTCTCTCTCTCTCTCTCTCCCTCCCTCTCTCTCTCTCTCTCTCTCTCTCTCTCCCTCTCTCTCTCTTTTTTCCAAGACAGAGTTTCTCTGTGTAGTCCTGGCTGTCCTGGAACTCACTCTGTAGACCAGGCTGGCCTCGAACTCAGAAATTCACCTGCCTCTGCCTCCCAAGTGCTGGGATTAAAGGCGTGCGCCACCACTGCCCGGCCCGGCACCTCTCTTTAATCTGCAAACTGATTTGTTCCTGAGTTGTTGAGCTGGACTGTCCTGCAAATTAGTTAGGAATCAGCTCAWTCGTCTTTAACTAACCGAGGCCCCTGAGGTGACTGGCGAAACAGAAGGCTGGGTAGAATGGTAGGGTGAGGGGCTTCTACATCTCTTCCCAACAATGTTCCTTGACATTTGTAGCAGGCTGGCAGTTGGGGAGCCATGGTCTAAGTCAGCCAAATGAGAAGGACCAGAAAAACCAGTGTCTACAACTGGTTTTGTTCATGAACCCAAGTTATGAGAACCCAGAACCCAGCTCCAGTCCTCTTGGAGAAAGGATATTCATCCCACAACTGATCCTTCCAGCCATTGCAGGCAAGCTTACTCCCACTGGGATTTCAAAGCTGTGAAGAGTCCTAAAATAGACAGGTAGCATAGAAACAAGAACAGATGCTGGGCAAGTTTCCTCCAGGAGGAGACATATCTAKTGATGGTGTGTTGTCTGCTAGCAGCATCGCGCTCACAGTTGAAGCAAGAGAGAAACGGCCGCGCGCTTTTGTGGGCCTTAAGTACAAGTAGGGGGATGGGTGTAAGCACATGACTGCACAAGTAATTGCCTACACTTGATATCTGTGCTTCAGAAGAAGAGTGTGAACAATGAGAGGGTGCATGGAAACAAAGCTGGAGTGGCGGCGTCTGGAAGCTCAAGGAGAAGGAGGCGGTGGGTGGGCAAAGCGATCATCCTTTAGATGGGCACATGAACAGAAGGTACTGAGACAGAAGCAGCCAAGCAGGCAGACACTAGGGAGGCCACTGCCACGGGAGCACCAGCTCCATCACAAGACAGAGGAGCTGGTGAGGTCGTCAAGTGCCTCTTCTCTCCTGGCATCCCTCACCTGCTTCTCTTGTTCCCTTTTCATCTTTATGWGTGTCGCCTCTCCTGGGATTCAGTAAGCAGAGCGTTTTCTTTTCTTTTCTTTTCTTTTGTTTTTTCCTCTTTTGCATAATTATGCCCGCCTTGGAGCAGGAACTTCATAAGTAGGACTTGATGACTTCTGAGGCTTGCTACGTGTCCTGGRGTGGGAAGGACATCTTGGTGCCAGCTGGCTGTCCGGATGGCCAGCCTTGATCAAGACAGTCAACTTGCTCCATCCTTAGGAGTTTTTCCCTCCAGAGTCAGATCCATGCCAGTTTGAATCCCAATCCTGTAGCTTTGGTAACTTAACCTCCGAATGTCTTGGTCACAATAGTGAGGAAATATAAACAATATGTACCAGGGTACTCTCCAAAGGTCTGCCCTTCCCTCAGCTCTGACGGGAGAAGGTGGGGAGCACGGACATGCATAGCTTCCTTTTGTGGGAAGTCTATTTCAGGAAGGATTGTAGGGAAATCATCAATGCTGCTGCTTATTGCATGGCGATCTCTGCAGATTGGATCCACTGCTAGGGAAGCTGTGGAATAATGAATCTGAACCAGGCACAGCTTGGTCCAGGCCTTGTTTCCCAGTTTTCCCAGGTCAGGTGTGTGTGAGAGGATTGAATCAATCTGAAGGTGAAAWTTTTCACCTTTAAAATGTGAAATAAAAAAGGCAGGCTTTTTGCAGTGTATTTAAATTAAGGAAAATAAAAATACTGACCTCTGAGTCCAATTGATTTAGGAGATTTTCCTTAAATCCCCAAAAGACACTTATGTGGAGAAGGAGCATTCACGAAGTAGATTTACTGATAATTTTTATTAAACAAAGCTGTGGTCCCGCAGTTTTAATGGTGAGAACTGATAAAAAAAATGGCAGTTGGAAATGGCCCTGTTCCCCCCATTTCTTTCTTTGTTTTCTGCATCTCTTTAAGAACAAAAGATGTGGGAGGGCATCCTTATTCTCTCTAGGTTTAGGGGTGCTCATCTGCTTTCCCTTAGAGCTTAATGTTTCAACACCACACCCTGCCACTGCCGTCTGCGTTCGTAGTGTAAATGGCACTTTATCAGTTGAAAATGTGAGACTTGTCAAGGGCCCCCAGCTCTGCCATGCTTATCGGAGTGCAGGCGAGGGAGAGGGGAGAGATGCTCAGGGATGAACCTGCTCCTGCTCATTCCAGAAGAGTGATAGATAATCACATCTCCAGGCTGGAAGCAGCAGGACGCCTGACGGACAGGTATTAAGGCACCAAATGGAAAAGCCACTCTCTCATTCACTCCCAGTGCATATTTGAAGGAAATGTTATTTGATTTGGAGGCTCCTGCCTCCCTACTTCTTCCATCTATGAGACAGACAGAATAGCTGAATTAATTATTTCTCTTCACAGTCATATTTTCTAGGCTCAACGTGAATGTGTAAGTCCTCATTTAAATGCCTTACTAATGTTTCACAAATGTGTATTTCTCAACTGTATTAGGGATTTCAAAGCTCTTCAAAAGCAAAAGGAAGACTCGGTGATTTCTTTCTTATAGCACCTCTTGTCACGTCTAACATAGGCCGAAAGGAAGAGCTAAACAACAATAAAGTAATTCGAATGCTGCCTTTGGTATTTGTGCATGTCCTATAGATGTCAGCAACATTTGCATTGCACTGGGTCAAGAGGCAGCTGCAGTGATGTACCAACTATAACAGGAATAAAAAGCATCTGAACGCTGAACAAATAGAAAGAAGGTTTGCAGGAGTCATGTGAAGGCATAGCTATCATTGTCCTTGCCTAAACCAATGAAGACATAGAGGATAGCAGAGGGTAACCGATTGAAAGGTGAGCAAATATGGTTTGACCCAAAGCACTTCTGACCCCACGACCCACCCGATCTTAGTATGTGGTCCAGAGGGTGGAAAGGATGCCATTACCATGTCAGGTCACAGATGGATGAAGATGTAAACATTCAGGCATGGGATTCTTGTCAGGTCTTGTAGTTGCTCCTCTTACACTGCCATTACCACAGACAATTAACAAATGGCATCTTCACACCAAAAGCAGTCCTTGTAGGCACCTACTAGATGCTCTCTGATTACAACAGGAATAGATTACAGATTATAGATTTACAGACTGAGTCAGTAGATGTTTCCCTGAGACCAAGAACACACACACACTTTCTCTCTGTCTCTCTCTGTCTCTCTCTATATCTCTCTGTCTCTCTCTGTCTCTGTCTCTCTCTCTCTGTGTGTGTGTGTGTGTGTGTGTTTATGTGTGTGTTTGTGTTGACTATGGGAAGTTTGGAGAAGTGGACTGAAAAACTTGAGATATGAAGGGGAAGAACTCTCTCCACTTCCCCTACCCAACCTGTCAATTACACTTCTTGCAAAATTATCTAAGTATGAGCTTCAAAAGCTCAAGCGATAGCTTGGTTGTCTCTAAGGCTACCCAGGTGTTTCCTAAAACAGTAGGCACTTAATATGTGCTCTTTCTTTCCCTTGGGCTGATGACTCTAATTGATGGATTCCCTTCCAGCACCAGCTGCCAAGTCCCTACAAGAGAAACTGTGCTGTGTTGAGGGTCTATTTACGGCTGTAAATGCAGTGGTTATCCAACAAGAAACTAAACAAAAGGTAAAGGAAACAAATAGCACAAAACATTATTTCCACAGCAAGGCCTCTGCCTCCTGCTGTACAAAAGTCCTGGGATTTGATACATATGTATGCACTCCACGTAAGACAGAGGGTTAGTACCCTATAGCCTTCCCTATTTCCCCTTCCAACAAAGTTAGATTTAGTTTCAAAGTCATCTGTCTACACTTTCTACTGGATGGACACAGATGATTTGATTTGGAGTCCTAGTCTCTGAAAATAGACAAATAATTTTCAATACACTTTGATGTGAAACCCCACTCTCTGAAGAGCTGTATGCAACTTTGCATTTATTATGCCATTTCTACTGAAAAGATTCCTTTAAGATGGGAATGTGACGCTGATCATTTCCATTTTAGGAACCAAGGAGTGGATCCAGGCACAGCCGACTCCCAATGAGTTAAAGGAGGGTCAGCAGCTCCTTGATTATGCCAGTGAAAACCAGACCTAATGGAAGATATTCAACCTAGACCTCAGAGGAGGAAGGGGCAATATAAATTAATTCATTCACGTATGATGTAAAGCATTGTCAAAGCTAGCTTGATTGGAGAAAAATTAATCTCTTCATACATTACCTGCCGCCTTCCAAAGCTACCCCAAGSATTTGTGTTATTATTGACAGGGCATTCAGCTAGTCCAGCCCAGGGTGCCCTAAGAGGCTGTTGAAAGGTCTCAATGGAAGTTAAGAGGGTCACTGAGAAAGATAGTTGGGAGTGGGAGTTTATTAGAAAAATTTCTAATCCCATACACAAACAGACAGACAGACAGACAGGCAGGCAGGCAGGCAGGCAGGCAGGCAGGCAGACAATGGCATGGCTGGGGACTCTAAAGAGAGTTCACTTCCCAGCCCCAGAGATAGATAGGTTGGCAGTGCACTCTGAACAGAGAAAATCAGGGTGACCCATCTAGCAGAAGTGGGAGTCACTCGCACCATTATGAGAATGAGAGCAGTTCCACAGCAGCACAGTCCTGAAGCTAAGCTCTCCAATTCTCACGTATGTGGCAGGAAAGAGGGTTGGGTAGAGGGCATGCAACTACCAGTACCGCCACCGCTAGAAATTTACTTACCCAGGTGACGCCTGGAAGTCTGTTGGCTAGGGACTCACAGGTGACGTCCCTGCTGGGAAAGAGCAGCTGCTGCTGTGGCCTGAGCTGCAGCTRCATTCTAGAATGACAACTACAACTGTGGGGTGGCAGGGAGTACATTACTGTCACCTTCCTGGCAAGAGTCAAAAGAGTCTAAAGGTAGAGACACTTATGCCCCTTCTTTGGACTAACAGAGAATTGAAACAATAGTCTTCCAAAAAGGTTGAAATTTCCCCAGGAATCTTATATTGGTAGAAGGAAAACGTTGAAACCTTTACCAGGCAGAGGAGGAGTTTACCTCTTGAGAAGAAATTTCTCAGTCTTCTGATGGCTTGTCAATACACGTTGTTAGAGAAACTAAAATAATATTGGACAAAAGAGTAGACTTTGGCCAGGATTTGACTTGGATAGATAGATTGGATAGATAGATAGATAGATGATAGATAGATGATAGATAGATAGATAGATAGATAGATAGATAGATAGATAGATAGATAGATAGATAGATGATAGACAGACAGACAGACAGATAGATAGTTGTTATCTGTGTGTGCTCATATGTGCAAAAGTGCAGGTATGTGTGTGTTATATTCTGTGTATGGAGACAGATGACAGCTATGCATATCAATACTTGTTTTCTGTGTTGTCTCAGACAAAGTCTATGATTTGCTACTGTTTATGTAATGCCAAGTAGATCAAAAGCTTCTGGGATTCTTTGTCTACTGCTTATCTCCTCGAAGGAGCATTAAAATTACAGATACATGCTACTGCATGGAGCTTTTATGCAAGTTCTAGGGATCTGAACTTTTGCATGGTKAGAGCTTTACCCACTGACCCATCTCTATAGTTCCTTTGCCATCTATTTAAACCTAATTTCATATCGGGACAGTGACGATGAACTAGGAATCACCAGACCTCTCTTTTCTTTTCTCCAGTGTGGCCAAATTGAATGACCCTCCTCTCTCTAATTTTGGTTGTAACTTGTCTTTTGAATTTGTGTAGYAYGTAGGGGAAAGTGGGTGAGCCTGTCTTCTTAGGCTGGCAAAGCYCAGTASCTGAYCCTGACAACTCTGCTAACAGCATTATGKTGCTYTTCCCAGAGTTGAGAAATGCTCCCYGAGGGCCCAACTACTGTGACTATTTAGGTATCAGCCTTCTACTGCCCATACAATGGCCATGAAGTCTCTTTGTGAGCTGGAATCCATAACAAATGASTATGTCACATAAACAGGCTTTTGTWGGGTTAGGTTTTTCCTTCCATCCACTGAATGTTAGTGTCTAGGTCATCGCATACTCAGTGATGACTACTACCCAGCAATAAGACTTTAGGTGACAATGGCTGCCCAGTGCACCTTCTAGTCCCTCTGTTTGTGCATTTGCCTARCCCCTTCCTCACCTTGCAGTACATTTTTAGTATCCCACTTTCTACACAAAGGCTATCTGAGACTCCTTAAGTTACCCAAGGCCACACAGCACCAAGTGCCYGGGTGTGGTTCTGTATACTCAACACAGCGCTTTTCTCATTAAGTTGTCTGGGAGTAAAACTAACATTTCCATAAAAGTGGCTGAAGATACCCTAGCCATCTCCCAAGAGTTTCTATGGCAGAAATCTGCATGACGTCATGGTTAACTCTCTGGGTTCATATCCACGGTTAGCTATTGTGAGATGTGTTACATTGGTCAGATCAGTCACAGCTCTGTGCCTCAATTTCCTGCTCTCCAAAAAAAAAAAAAAAAAAAAAAAAAAAAAAAAAAGACTAAGTATGCGGTCCATATATCATTCCCAGGAAGGTTAAATGACCTCCTAGGTGTAAGCCACTGGAGACAGAGCAAGCAGCACCATGCCAGCCTTTGATGAAGAAGAGCAAATAGCATCTCAGAGAATCAAGTCTCAGGGGGTCTGAGTTCCTTGCTGTGCTTTGGAATTAAGAGAACCATATTGCAAAAGGTTGGGATGGTGCCGAGGCCAAACCCAACGTGGCTGCTTCATTGACTGTCAATCTTCATTCTCCAGTCTTCTCACTTGAACACCTTTTATTGGCTCTAAATTTGTCTTAGAATAATGAAGCAGCTGTTCCATTCACGCCCCTCCCCATTCACTTACATTTCCGGCTCTCAAAGCCACCACCTTTCTTTCCTAGGGCTCACTGACTGAAGCATAGACCAGACACATCTGGGGCTTGGAGCGACTTGTCTTGTGAGGGGTTAACAGTACTATCTGGCCAGACTCACATGGCAGAAGCCGACTAGATAAACAAACACACCATCTCACAAATGAATAGAAACATGTTTATTAGAGTGGAAGAAAACAGCTTTTTGGCACCTTGCACCGCAGCTTTGGAACTGCAGCTGCAGCCTGGGACAACAGGCAGGCAGTGTAGGAAAGTAAACATGTATTTCAAAGTGTTTAGTGAAGAGGACTGTGTGTATGTGTGTTGTATGTGTGTCTATATGTATTCATGTGTGTCTGTATGTCTTTGCATGTATGCATGTGTGTATGTGTTCCTGTGTACTCATGYGTGTATGTGTTCATATGTATTCATGTGTGTGTGCATGMTCATGTGTTTGTGTGTGTCTGTCTGTGTGTGTGTGTGTCTCTGTGTATGTGTGTGTTTGTGTGTGTTTGAACTTCCTATTTTCTAGGAGTTGGGAGTCTGGTCATTTACTTAATATTTTTGAGTCTTTGCTTCTTTTTCTTTTTTAGAAAATGTATTYGTTTATTCTTTTCTCATACATTACATCCCATAGTGTTTCCCTTTCCTTTTCTCCTCCCAGTTCCCCCTGAATAGAGGAGGACCGAGTCTTTGGCCAAGGGTGTACGAGTATGTGTGTTCTCCTGGCAGAACCTCCAATCTCTCATTTTCTACAGTGACTCTTGCATATTTGTTTTTGATAGTCCTGTACTGACAGTCTCCAACATAGCACACCTTGACTTCTGATTTTTAAACTTTACAATTGAAACTACTTTTAAATTTTTCAATCTGAGTCCTTTCCTTCAACTCTGATATGCAGTCACACATGATGATTGACAGTGGCTACTGGGCCTATCATTACAAGGAATGTTGCCAATGGTTTGGAGTGTTTTGGGTAGTGTTTTCCCACACCATCAAGGCTATGTAAGTAGMCCACTTCTGTATGTGTATGACATGGTTAACATGTTATTATAACATAGGATTTGTGTGGGTTGATTTTGACCAGATATGTCCTGAAAGGTGCATAATGCTAAACTGTGATATAATACATTAGTTGTGGTGAGCATCCTTTTTACTGTATGGAATCCCTAGTTTAGGATGAGTGCATCAGGGTGTAATGCAGTGGTAGGTTGAGGAAGAACTATAAATTGAGATCACAGACGATCTGTTTCAGCATGTGATGCAAGGCTCAGCACACAAAAAGTACTCAATAAATTCTGGTCCTCGTTACTTTTCAGAGAGGCCACAGTCCATCTTCTGTCTCCTCAGGACAAAAGTAGATATGTTTCAAGGAAACGAGGTGAGAGGGGTAACAGCGAGAAACCACAAAGAAGGGATAAGCCTTTTTGCAGCCAGTAGAGAACTATAAAATCACCTTACCTTATAAAATTACAAATTAGAAATGTTTATTTTTATTTAGTAAACACTAACATATGAACATACTCTTGTCCCAAACCGTCAATCAGAAAAGGTAGAGGCAGTGCTTGGGAAAAGCTATGAGAATGAACCCTGCTGGTCTTATAATCCTGGGACACTACACACATCCCAACCTTGTCCCCAACTGAGCTGCTCAGCTTTTCAACAGCAATGGATGCTGGATGAGAGATTTGTTGCCATTGAGATTCCACTGCCTAAGCACCTAGCCACTAACACAGCCAGCTGTAATGTCATCTCACACCTGTGCACCCCCACTAAAATGTAGAACCAATCAGGAAATAACGTAGGGAAACTTAAGCATACAGGATGGGCAAACATATGTGTGAACGTAAGAATAAATGGAGGGCCTAGGAGAGAAAGGAAAAGGAAGAGGGGAAAGGGAAAGGAGGAATGGGAGGGAAGGATGGAGAGGCAGTCAGTAAATTTTGTCATTTCTTCATCTACCAAGTCCCCGGCCTCATTATTTACATCTTACATTTACTCAGAGGATCCTCTGCCTTGTGTGCTCATATCTTCCGTAGCTTGCATGCTCTCTAGTACGCTAGAGGGAGACCACTGTGACAGTGCCAAGTGTGCACATACTTGCTACATTGTTGAGGGAGCTATCATCCATGCTACACTAATGGGTGAGCTACCTACTGTAYATTTTACACTAACGGGTGAGCTATCATATATGTTTTAAGCTAGTGGGTGAGCTGCGTACATGTTACACTAATGAATGGGATCTCATGCATGCTATCCTGATAAATAAGCTCTCATACAAGCTACCTTCATGAGTGAGCCATCACCTAACCACAATGCTGCCAACCAGGCATCCACTTGGTTTCAGGAATACCACATGCTTTGTTAGTGCAGCAATATTTGTAGGATTATTTGGATGTTTTGATACATTCTAACCCCACAGAAAAATRAAAGTGCTGATATCAACTAYGAAATGGGGAGCTTGCATAAACTTAATACAACTACCTTGATGATGGGCATCATCAGGATGCAAGACAGGGCAAATGGAGTGTCTCAAACTGGTACTGATCACACTCAACATCACAAAACCAAAAATAAATAAAAGAAAGAAAACAGACCATAAAATAAATTATGCAGAGTCTAAAATATATGGTGTTGAACAAGGCTTAGGTTTCTAGGAATTTAGCTATAAATCTCTTTTCTTTCTGTTCTTAGATGTGTTTCTAGCAATGTTGCATGGTAGAGCAAGAATCTCTTACACAATTTTTTTGTTCTTCTTTGTCAGATAGGCTAAACTGTGTGTTTATACTCTCAAGGATTGTTTTAGTAACACCCTCTCAAATAGTGAGGTATAAGGAGAATGTTCTTGGAAAAATGCTAACCACTTCTTCAGTTCTCCCAACATGAGGCCCCCACTACCTGCTCTGCTTTCTCCAGACCTATCGTCTGCTCCTTCTCTACTTAAGTGGCCTACTATGATGTCCTTGTTCCTCTGGATTTCMTCTTAAGGAGACCCCTAATACTGACTTTTTACAGGGCATCCAGGCATTTCCAGGAGATCCTGGATATTCYGTTGAATTTTAGCGTGGGCCACCTTAGTATCCAAGTTTTCTTTCTCAGCTTCTGATTCAAAGTTCCTGGAGTGCTGGACTTCCTCACCATTACCTTTTCCTTATTTCACCTCCCCTTCCTTTGCCAAATCTTGGAGTTATTTGCTTAATTATCTTATGACACTGTGTAGAAGTTTCTCATTCTCACCATCTCTAATGAAGCCCCCAGCCTGCCAACTATCTGTGCTCATTAAATAACTTTTGTTCTTGTTTGTGAATAGACTATGCTTCCCTTTCTTTAGAAATGAAAGTTACTTTTAATGTCTTATTCCTATGTCTGAGTCTATTCACACTTTTTCTCCTTGCCCTGTCAGCTCTGACTATTCTATTTGCTGAGGTGCTTTTATGTTGATTCTTCATTTGATTTTCATGGAGTTAGTGTTGGTGAAATGCTGGGTGAGTCTTATATGAATGCACCATTGTAATCCTGAATACTCACTTAGCTGCCTGATGGTTGCTTTTCTGTGCACTCTGGTGAAGACAGTGGGTGACAAGAGCTGATGGTAAGATGTGTTCATTTGAGGTTCCTAACAGGAGAGGAATACACTTGGTCTAACAAGAGTTGATTAATATTTTCAGGGAATCCCGTGGTTAGACTGAGCCCAGAGTCCCACCACTATATTGCAGCTGTAGGCCTGACCAGGTCACCACAAAAAACCAACAGAGGAGCCCAGGTCACCATAAGGATCTAACAGACAAGCCCAGATCTGTGGAAAAAAAAAGATCTGGTTCTTAAGAGCAGGCATCTAGGTAGGCCAGGAGGAGACAGTGAGAGGCCATATGCATACCCAGCAGCAAGCAGTGAGGAGTCTCAGGCCCGACCCAGCAGAGCTGAGGAGATAATTTGGAGCCCAGTAGCTTAAACGGTCCAGCATCCACCTCAGGAACACGGTCACCCTCTGTGACAGCAGCAACTAAAGCCAGGCTCACAAGAACCTCAAACACCAACTAGTACCAACCACACCAACTAACTCCAGAGATAAACAGATGGCAAAAGGCAAATGTAGGAACATTACTAACAGAAATCTAGGTAATATGGCAGCATCTGAACCTAATTCTCCAACCACAGCAAGTCCTGGATACCCCAACACACCAGAAAAACAAGACTTGGACTTAAAAGCACTGGTCATGATGCTGCTGGAGGAACACAAAAAAGACATAAACAAATCCCTTAAAGAAATGCAGGAGAACATAAATAGGTTAGAAGCCCTTACAATGGAAACACAAAAATCACTTAAAGAAAATATTTTCTTTTCTTTTTGAGCCATAGACCCATTTTATAGTCCACACTTGTCTGGAACTCTCTGAGCAGCCCATCCTGGAATTGATTTTCTACCTTAGTKTTATACTAAGGCTTTTTGTAAGTTTTCAAAGGCTTTTTCTAACTTAGTTTAAGATTACAGACATGTCCCACCAATGTTGGGTTCTCTACATCTCTGTCTCTTAAAGAGCTCTGTCCTTCATAATTAGTCTCTCTCCTGACCTTCTGTAGGACACAATATGCCTTGCTGATATAAATATTTAGCCTGTYGAGATAACTTTAGTACAGAGAAATGCATAATACCAAGTGGTCCCCCACTTCTCTAGACTTGTTTCACCTTTTGTCACCTACACTTGCTGGAGTGGTACCTTGTGTCCTTCTGTGGGACAATGGGGCAGGAGGCTCAGGCAGAAAGTGAGCCCTACAGTCTTTCATCTAACTCAAGATGTCATCGTCTTCTTCTCTGTATCTGAAACAGGATGACCCACAGAGCTTAGGAATCCCAAGTGTTAAAGAGAGCACCTCCTTGGTACCCTGTCATATTTACATAGGATTTTCAAAACCTGTGAACTTCACTTGAAGGTGGCAGAGTTACACAAGTGATACGTGCTCCACAGATTAAGCCAATATTATTCACAAATAGTATGACAGGTGCTCTGAAAATGGGAAATGGAGTAAGAATAAGAAAGATATAGTTGTGCTGGTGATAACCCTAGTGGAAGCTCTTTAGGACTAAAGCTTTAAAATTGCCCATTCTAGCTTAACAACAATAAAAATTAAACATCCCTCTTTTATTTGTTCATTTGTCCTTTGCAGTCAGTGTGTATGAGGTCAGACTTTAACCTCTGATATCCCTCTTGGTAGTTATGGGTTCTTGTCTGGTTCTTGCCTTCTTGTAGACATGAGCCTGCCTATTCATTAGGTGACAAACCAACCATCTGAATGACCACATGGTTGTYCTTCCCTGTTTACAGGACTGCCATTGAACCTCAGCATCAGATACCTGGAAATCTGATGRCCTATAAAATCCTTTTTACAGTTACTGAGCATCAGCTTTTGAGGTGCCTACCTGACCTTAGAACAGAGAACAGCTTAGACTAAGAAGCAAAAGGTCTCAGGGGTCTCATACACACTGTTTTACCTGCAGTTCTGGTTTTGTTCTGGAGCTATAATAAAACATTTTCTCCAAAAGCAACTTGGGAAGGAAAGAATTTATTTATTTGGCTTATACTTCAAGATCAGAATCCAGTGTTGAAAGAAGTCAAAGCAGGAACCTGAGGCAGGAACCAGAGAAGAGTACTGGTCAGTAGTTCACTCATGGACTGCTCCATGCCTCATGCTTAGTTGGCATTTTATCCAGTATAGGGCCACCTGTCTAAGGAAYGATGCCACCCATAGTAGGATGGGTCCTCCTATATCAATCAATAATTAAGGAAATCCCTCACAGAAAAATAGCAACCCCTCAGTTAAACCTCTATCAGGTTGAGACTGGATACAGACTGACCAGACCATATACTCATTCTTGAAATGGAGAAATTGATGCCAGATTCATCAATTGACTTCCAGAGTACCTTGGGAGCACCAATCAAACTAGAGTTTGTATATTATAGTTATTAGTCCGTTATTTACTCATCTGAAATGTTTCTTAAGCCATATTAATTTCCATATCTGATGTGCCCCAGTTCATACCCTATGACCAGTTGTCACAGGAATTCATTTCAGAGTCCATGGAATCCTCTGGAAAACATTTCTACAGTCTTTGTGCATAGTTTATTTCATTAAGGTATTGTGAAAAGAACCTGCAGTCCTCACTTCAGGCAAACTTGAACTTCTGCAGTCCTACATATCTCTTTCCTGCCCTGGGTTCCCAGGAATGGCCCTGAGGCATTGTGAGGTAGGTGCAGTGCTTCTCCAAGTCAGAGGCTCTTTTGTCCATTAAATGACTGTAGTGATCCAAGATTCAGACAGGGATTCTGTGGCTTCTTCCAAGCTCTCTGTAGAAAGGCCTACGGTATGGCTCTAGTAATATAGATGCACAGAGGGTTTGTCCCTTCCCCTGAGGCTGGACCTGGTGGGGCTAGAAAGACCTACTTTCATAAGTTGATACCAAGGTTTGCTGCTTTTCATAAAAACCATCTATGGTTGCTAAACCCCTTCCAGAAGTTACACCATATCCAGTAGTTCTCAGTTTGTTCTTCCAATAATTGTCTTCCTTCCTAACCCTGAGTGCCTTGTTTCAAGTTTCCTCCTGATCAAGACATTGGCAAGTGGAACTGTGAGGGACTTAGTTTACTAAATACTTACAAGTTGGATGACCTAAGCAAGCACAGAGGAGATTTGCTTTTGACATCTAATGTCATGTTTCTTTAGGCAAGTCTTCCTTAGGAAGGGTCTTCATGAATTTCAAAGGTTAATATGCTGGAGATGGAAGTTATACTCACATTTAGCAGTACTCAAACAAACATATGAAAGGAAATATTTGACCCACTGTCCTCTACTGATATCAAGCAGATGGCTTTGCCCCACTAATAAACATGCAAAGGGAAGGGTGACATTTGCAGGAATACATGGGACATCCCACTAAACTCGAAGTTATTGGTAGAAACGAAAAACTTAATTTCAAACTCCAGAAATGTGGTTTATGGAGTTTCCCAAGGAATGTGCAATCCCTGCAATTGTGGGTTGTTGGTGTTTTGTTTCTGGACAGTTCTAGACCTGAAGTTGCAGAAAAAATTAGAAATTGGTGCATTTCCTGCCTCATATGGGACATTAGTCTTTTTTTTTTATTTTTGTGTATCTACACATGGTGCTAATGGTCATARCTGTAAATGATTGCTATTTTTATTGGTCTAAATGCAGATGTTTGTGTTGAGCATCTGCAAAGGCAAACACTCAGCTATGTTGAAAAAATACTGAAGATCTAAGTGATTTGGAGATGGTATTTTATGCTTCGAAATGGTGCTGGCTTCCTATTTTCACACTGTTAACACTATTCTGAGGATAGGGATGTGCTGCAGGACCATTTTGTCTTTTCATTCCTCTTGTTTTGTATTTTAAAATTATACATCCTATTCACAACATTAACTAGAAATTTTTCTCATCCTTGGCACACTGTGTACCAATGGCCAATATATTAAAACCATCTAAATRTCCTTAGCAACACCCAAGTAGCTAYACTCAGGGATGTTTAGTGTCCTTCATGTTGCAATTATACAGGTCCATCAAACCCTTGCTGATAAATTACTTAGGCCCTTTGTGAGGAAGAGTTGTGTTCAACTCATTTTCATACCAGCCTATACCTAATAGAATATRCGGCTAATGAATGTGTTAAATTAAACTGAGTTAGATTGAATCCAATTGAATTGAACAGGAATAAATTGAATTGTATCGAATTATAAACCAGAGAGTGGAAATGCATGGCTATCTAATAGCATCTGAAAATAACAGCGTAGAACACATATGGCTGACTTAGGAGATATTTGATACCACATGGATATGAAAATCGTCTTCCACCCTTGTTCTTGGGCWTCTTAGCCAAGTGTASACAAATCTCCCATGAGATGCCAAGCAATTACAGAGTTCAAGCATCTTCTGCATTTATGCAGTGGTAGATTGGGCCAGGAGTGTTTGAGACCTGTGTTATTATTCTGTATTTCACCAAGCAGGAACTCCACTTCTAAAAGAAACACTTTACTTTTATTTCCTTGATTTTTTTTNCGGCTAATGAATGTGTTAAATTAAACTGAGTTAGATTGAATCCAATTGAATTGAACAGGAATAAATTGAATTGTATCGAATTATAAACCAGAGAGTGGAAATGCATGGCTATCTAATAGCATCTGAAAATAACAGCGTAGAACACATATGGCTGACTTAGGAGATATTTGATACCACATGGATATGAAAATCGTCTTCCACCCTTGTTCTTGGGCWTCTTAGCCAAGTGTASACAAATCTCCCATGAGATGCCAAGCAATTACAGAGTTCAAGCATCTTCTGCATTTATGCAGTGGTAGATTGGGCCAGGAGTGTTTGAGACCTGTGTTATTATTCTGTATTTCACCAAGCAGGAACTCCACTTCTAAAAGAAACACTTTACTTTTATTTCCTTGATTTTTTTTCAATTTCCTTTTTGTTCAGCAGCAGCTGGCTCTGTGAAAGCACCCAGGATGAAGAGCTGCGCATGTGTATGCATCAGATAGGGGGTATCATTTGCTGGTTTTAATTGGTAGATTCAACATCTATTAACAGTGCAGAAGCCACTGGCTGCGACGTTACCATGGTAAATCCAACTGTGGTATTTGATTGGTAGATAACAGACGCAGGTATAATCATTTTAATCAACTCCAGGAAACTTTGGACCATCTGGTTTTGCCTCACCTGAAAGYAATTTACCACCCAGGTGTGGGGGAGAAAAAACAAAGCAAACCTATCCCRAGGTCAGTAAGCATAAACGTCCCTCAAGGTATTCTAGTAGAGTATGAGAGAGGCAGTGTAACATGATAATCTCTGTATTGTTCTTATATTTTTCAGCTTGGGAGAGTAGGAGGGGGCTAACCATGCCAACCAGAGCCAAGAATAAATCTGACAGATGCCAAGCCAACCAGTTCCAAATAGCCAAGTGAGAATCCCCCAGACTCAGTAACAGTAACTCTTTCAACATGTTAGTCCTGAATATTCACAGAATTTAAACTTTCTAGAGTAACTAACTTTCCTCAACAAACCGATAGCTCTAGACTCTGATAGAAGAGCCTGGAATTTTTGGTGAAATGTAGAGTGAACCAGGAAGTGTTGTGGCAAGGAGATTATTCTCCACAGAGGCTTTTCCCTCCAGAGAGTGCGCACAGTATGGTGAGATTCATTCTGCTTGGTGTCTTAGCATGTCAGCTGTGGAACTACAAATCCTGACCAAAATACAGACATCACATTTTCACAATCACTAGTTTTCCGGAGTAGTTAGAAGGATTTATTTGGCTCATGCAACATTGATTTGTTTTGGCGGCACTTGAAGTGTGTGTTCTTTACAAGTCAATAGAAATTGAATAGGAAAAACTCCGTAGATTAGACAATGAAGGAGAAGGCTGAAAATCTTAGTGACTGGTGTATTTCTGGAAGTGGATTCTGGGTAGAATAGACTGAGCTTTGGATAAGAAAGGTTTGGCCTTAGGAGAAAGAAGTTGGGTACCTGCCTTAGTCTGTCCAATTTACTACATAACAAACATATACTCCGGCTTTGCACAACACGTGTTTATTGCACATTATTACTTTTGGAATCTGGAAAGTCCAAGGTTAAAGTTCTGGCCAGTTCTACATGAGTTGAAGACTTGTTTTCTCTTCACCATGATTTCATATCGTAGGAAGGAGAGAGAACTGTTCTGTCCCTGAGAGCTTCTAGAAAGACTCCATCTTCATGACATTACCATGCACCACAGATCTCATCTTCAAGTATGCTACCATCAAGAATCAAACTTAATCACACGCATTTTGAGGGTACACAGGTCTATGACAGTAAGGGTGCAAAATCTTCTAAGGAGAATCCCTGGAATATGGCAGAAGATGTTTGTGGAAAACTTGAGAGAAAGGAGGGAGGAGCCTCAGTGTAAGGGGACAGAAAGGCACTTGTTCTTGCAAAAGTGCCTTTTCTCTAAGAATAGGGACAAGAAGTTTGTGAATAAACCATCTTTTTTAGATTCCAGTTTCTATCTTTGAATCTTGGTTTGCAATATACCTATCTTCTTAAAGTCTTTTCAAACTGTGTGTGTGTGTGTGTGTGTGTGTGTGTGTGTGTCTGTGTGTGCGCGCACAGGGACAAATTTTAGTTGAGTTAGATAGAAGTACATAGAAGGAAACATGGTATATATCTCAAATACATCCCTGCATTATCCTCTTAATAATAATAATAATGATAATAATAATTAATAACAAGAGTGAATGAGAAAGGACAGAGAAAGTGACAGCCAAGAATGGCAAGTTAATGTGATGCCTCCAACAGCGTGGTAACTTCTTTTAAAGAAATGGTTTGAAGCCATGGATTTCTAGATGATTTAAAAGGAGGTTCACCAAATCCCTGGATTACACAGTGCAGGGAACAAACCCAAAAATAGCTAGCAGAGCAGGTAAGAAGACCACCAGATCTGTGTTCCGGAGTCCCAGTGCTCTTTCTTTTATTTTGTTTTCCCCACAATTTACGAGGTTTGTTTCCCCCAGGGAGGGAAGCTTCAGTGGCCATCCCCTTGAGTAACAGGCCATAGCATCTTATGTAACTATTTCAAGTAGGTGACTGTCAATCAAAACACTGATTGCTTAGGCTTTGCAGAACACGGTTTATTTCACGCAGATCCGCATCTCTACTAAGAAGCTAAGTGAGATCAGGACAAGGTYATCAGTTCATTGCCACACTTGCARGAATCTGCATTATGCTGAGCTTTGAGACCTAACATTTGTTGCTGGGAAATGCCTGCTCTACTGGGCTATCTGTGCGCAAGAGTACAAAGGATATGRCTCCTGGAAAAACATATGCAGTTGGCCAATAGGACCATTAGGAAACATGAAAGGCAAACTTTGTAAACAAATGTATGAAAGTAGTTTTCCAGCCATCAAACACTGTGACATTTTATAAAGAGGTTCTCTTAGGAGAGATGCCAAATTTAGATGCCCTTTCTGGAATAGCTGTGTTTAAGGAGGCGCTGCAGCTCCTCACCTTACTTATGTGATATCCCCTGCTGTGCTGGAGTAGGCATATAAGCTAGACTACTTTTCTGCCTCCTCAAACATGGGCTCATGCTAGGTGGGCAATATTGTCGAAAAGAGCATCTTGTTCTGTCCGCAATCAGAGCCTCGGCCTCTTGTTYCTGGGACTTGCTCTAGCAGATTCAWCATTGACTCCCTTCTGACTCATCTGTGACCTTTTGTATCTTTTCAGCACCAGATAATGATCCTGTCCAGAACATAAGGTTCTGTTGTACCATATTCTGTAAGCATCCCATAGATTCCAAAGCCCTTGGAATGCCATTCAAGGCTTGAATACTCTGTCYGAGACATACTTTCTCGAGCCTCATAGTGGAAAGATTAAAGATTAAAGACTAGGTTGTAATCCTGCCTCTCCACATGCTAACTTACTATTATTATTAAGTTAACTATCTAGGTGTGTGGCAGATGCTTATGAAAATGTCACAGGTCTTATCTTCATTCCTTATACTGAACTAAGAACATGAAGAAGTTATCCATGAGCAGATACTGACTGCCAGCAGCTGTATTTACAGCTTCCGAATATACTGACTTTCTTTGCCTCTGCCTGCCTGTCTTTGACAGGTTTGTGGGAGGGTGGGGAGCTYAGACCCGTTGTACTCAAGGTGTATAGTTCTGCATATCTTAGAGAAAAACAGACTGAAATACTCTTAAAAGCAGCTAAATGAATGCCTGCTCATATACTCTAGTTTAACTATTGGTCATGGCCAAAGCTCCTTTAGCCATTATTTGCACTGGAAAAATCTCAGGGTTCCTTCATTCAAACACATCTCAAAACATGCCAGTTAACTTCATAACTCCTTAGCTGCTTTTCTATTTTCTATATCTGAAGAAGTGTTCCAAGGTTTTTCATCTCTATCATTGGCCTCTTTGTAATAGAGATACCCAAATACTCATCTGCGTCTTCCCACTGGTCAGTTCACAATGTGTTATGGTGGTAGACTGATAATTTTCTCAGTACTCTATGTGGTCTCTGTTGTTTTACTGCATGTTCTGTAATGTTTACCACAAACTTGCTTGCTTAGAGCAAAAGAATATAYTCTCTCACTTGTCTAGAAGTCCAAAATCAATTTTATAACCCAAAAGAAGGTGTGAGCTGGGCCCTGCCTTCAGGATTCCACCAGAGAATTGTTTTGTCATCTTTCCATGCTCTGGAAGCTTCTGGTATTCTTGGACCATGACTGTATTCCTCCACAGCTCAAGTGGTGCATTTCTTGTCTCTTTGCTTAGCTCATACCACATTCACCTGCGTGTACTTAAATCCACCCCTATCTTCCCTTCAAAAAATGTGTGCTTGCATTTCAACAATCCAAATTGACTCTTTATTGTAGGATTGCTCACTAATTACACTTGTAGAGACCCCCTCATCCCCCATAAAAAGAATTTCAGGGATTGAAATATAAACAGTTCTGAGGCACATCTTTTTAGGCCTGCAAGAGATTTGAAAACCTTTAACTACTATCCCTTTATATATGGTTGTCCTGAAAAACACATCTAATCCATTCCAAGATTCCTCCAGGTCTTAGCCTGCTGTGGCAAAAGCACATGTTTAAAACTGCATTAATGCCCAAAGTTCTCTGTCTTATAATTTGACATATATTGGGTGATACTCTGGGTGTGTGCTACATGGGGGTTAAGTTTTCTTCCATATGGAAGCCTTGGAATCTAGAATACTCCTTACCTTCTTCTAAAATATGGTGTGTGGGGGCAAACTGTTATAGATGCTCCTCTTTGAAAGAGGAGAAACAAAGAAGATGGGGGTTGGGACAGGACTTCTAAGGATGTTCAAGATTCCCCTTGGAAAATTCCATTAGGCTGAAGGGGTGAGAACGAGTCAGATCTGTACTCATGGTACTGCCCTGCAGCTTTTAGTCCATTCTGGCTTCAGGGCTCAGCACTGAACATATGGAATGACCTTTGTCTTTCTTTTTCTCCAGTGACAGTGTACATTTGTAACTTAGCAATTTTGTCYACCTGGTTCCTTCCTGTAGAATTTGTTCATTTTTGTCTTGCCCTCGTCTTTCCAGCCATGCATATAGGCCATGTTTCTATTACCATTACATTCTTGAAACTTTCTGTGCTCTATGTATGCCATAGGGACTCATACCATTGGCCAGATGGGCTCCCTCTAGACCATTCGTGGGTAATTGCGTCTCTATTTTTGACTCCTACACAATATCTTCATCCAGAGCACAAGATTGCTTAGCTTCATTGCCTGTCTTTTCTCCCGGGCACAGTTTTGTTAACAACAGAGTATCCTAATCTTAGTATGTTTCACAACTTTCACAAACATAGCACTTCCCATATCATCAAAGGCAAGGTCATTTTTACTTAACAGTTCTTCAATTTATCTTTCCTCTCTCACATTTTACTATAAATAGAATGTAAAACCCAGGCTACACCTTTAACACATTACTTGGAAATCTCCTTTACTATATTTCCATATTCATGCTTACATGGTTTTCTTTTTACTACCTATAGGGCATAATGTAGCTAAGGTTTCTGATCTTAYATAATGATAAGAGCCTTTTAAATTTAAGTTTTGTAATTGCTTTTGAGAATTTCATACATGAGTACTGTATTTACATATTTCCACTCCTCCTTTTCCCCTTCCTGGACACTTCAGTCCCTGTCAAATTTATGACTTCTTTTTCAATTATTAATTGCATATGTAAATACATAGACATATGTATATATACATACAACTYGCTGAGTCCAGGAAATGTTGCTTATACTTGGTTAAGGKWKAMYCYYWGGGCTTAGATAACCTAGCACAAGGGGCTTGTCCTTGGAGAAGCCTGAGTCTTCCTYTCTCAGCAGCCATAAATGGCCTATAGATCATCATTTAGGGTTAGTGTCTTTTCAGATTTCTGACATCCATATTAGCCATGCCAACTGGTATTTAGCATTGTGCAGTTCAGYGTTAGATGGCATGTTGTTGGGATTTCATGAGTRCAGCTTTCCTGGCATATATAGAAGTAACTGTCTTGTGGCAAATGCTAATAGCATATTCCTAAGAAAATTCTGGACACATCAGCACAATTTCTTCTTTGAGTATTCTGTGAATGGTAGTCTGCTTTTCTCTACATACATGTTAAATGGATTCCAGACCTTACTTAATACCCAGCTCAACAGACAGCTTGAGCCATTTGAGGAATTTCTTTAAGCCATACCATATTTCCTTATACAAAATTGACATCAGCAAGGTTTTGACAGCAGCTACAGAACTGGGAAAGACAGCCCAGGTATTTAACGTGGAGGACTGTCGAAAGTATGTGAACCCTAGATAGACAAATTGAACATATAGGGCAGTCATTAGAAGCAATATCTGTGAATGCAGAAGTTAGAGCAGTCATCCATGGATAGATTTACTTCTTCTGAGAGGTCTCAATTCTACTCTTTAAGGCTTTTGAGAAGATTTGTTGAAGCTGTCCCCATCATCAATTAGTTAGTTCAATTGTGAATGTGACAAACACTCATCAGTGGAGATGAGTGTTTGAATAATTGAGCATCATAGTCCAAGCAAGTTAACACACAGACCTGACCATCATAGACTGGAGCAGTGCCTACCTTAAAACAAACTGATCCAGGGCACAGTTCTGGACTAAAATAAAGCAATGTAGTACTGGATTGATTTGCATCACTGTAGAAAGCTTTTGACTGGGAAAAAATAAATTAGATGTTCTTTATAATCTATTACAGATGGTTATAGAGGGGTATACGGAAGTCATACGAAACATTTAGAAGTTAAACATTTAATAAAGTGAACTCTCCTAACCTGGGGTTAAGTCACCTCCATAGAGTCCAATAATCTCCTAGAAATACATATGTGTCTGTGTATATGAGAAAATGTGTAGAAATAGAAAGCAAGCAAGGAAGGAAGGAAGGAAGGAAGGAAGGAAGGAAGGAAGGAAGGAAGGAAGAATCATAAAACAAATTTATTTTATAGAATTAGAGTCTATACCTTTCACCTCATTCACAAAATATTTGTTGTTTTGACATTTGACACAAATTGACATACAACCGAAGTTGCATGGCATGAACTCAGTGCTGCCTGGTTTTATGTGAACTTGACACAAAATAGAGTCTTCTGAAAAGAGAAAACCTTGGTTGAGATATTGCCTCTTGAAGATCTGACAGTACACAAGCCCATAGGGTATTTTCTTAATTAGTGATTGTGTGAGGGCCCCGYCAATTAGTGATTGGCRGTGCCACCTCTGGGTTGCTACMRGAATCAAGTTAAGGAAGCCACTAGCATGCTAGTGAGTMGYATTCCCCGGGTCCTCTGCATCARCTCCTGATTCCCACAGTGGACTGTGATTCAGGATATGTAAGCCAAATTATCTCTTTCCTCCYCAGTTTGTTTGGTCATGGTATTCCATGACACAGCAACAGAAACGCTAAGTAACACAGCCTCCATCTGTAGCAATATGCCTGCATTAAGAATCCTAGATTGTAAACACAGTAAAATCTGTGCTCGCAATCATCAACCAATTGCATCTGTTAGACTCGACTCTTAAGGAATTCAGAAGAATTCTAAGAATGGTTCCTATAGGGATTGGTTAGGAACATAATAGCTAGGTTTCTATTCCATAAAAACTGACTAAGGTATATTTGTAATGAGAAAGAAAGGGAGAGATGAAGGGATAGAATGAGGGAGGGAGGGAGAAAGAAGGGAGGAAGGAAGAGATAGAAGAAAAAAAGGAAAGAAACAGGGTAGGCAGAAGTCAAGAACTACAAAATGCCTGAGAGGTAAGACAAGACATCATGCCTGCATGAATGAGCCACCCCCWTCCTTCCTCTGACTTAGAAAGGGGTTAATAATCACAGATGGCTGCAACCCCCAAGCAAGTCAGCATACTGTAAAACAATATTAACATCACTGCCTTTTGAATGCCATGTCTTGTAAACCCCAGGATATGACAAGCCTCTTTAGAATCCTCTTTGATTGTGTTACTCCATCTCCCGTAGAGAAGTAGGGAGGGGTAAGGGATAGACGCAAGAGGAAACATATAATTAGGAGTCTCTTAGAACAATAAGAGTCCTCAAACACATATGACACTGATTGTTGCTTTGGTGTTTCTGATGGTGAGTAATTAACCAACCAACTTTTGAGGGAGCATATGCTAGCTTGGGCGAGCTTATTGTTGTGAACCATGGGGAAGGCATTGTTTCCTTTAGCTATATTTTTTTCAGAGAACGACTAAGGAGAGATGTGCATGGGAAGGGGTGAGGAGACTTTCTGGAGAGATGCCATTCTGGGAATGTCAGAACTTCCTTTCAGACTCAGATAAATATTTCTCGTTATCATCCTCTATTTTTAGTTTTACCAAAGACAGGAGGCCTAGTCCAATAAGAGTGTTCTGTGTGCACAGATCCCCCTGCCACCTCTCCAGAAGGGACTCACAGACATCTCTTYGGTCTCTAACTCATCCTTTTAAGGTTGCAGTTGCTTTATCAGCACAGAGTATATGTGTCATGGGAAAGGGGGATTGTGTTTCACTGTAGAAAAGAATCAAMGGTTTTCTCTTGGGAAATTACAAAGAGAGAAAGTGCTTCAGACAAATACTTGCTGAAAGTTACTCCGTGGTCATATCTGAACAGACCTGAAGTTGGTGCCATTTCTGAAAAATGAGTCTGGATTGTGAGTCTGGCACGTATCCAGCTAAAGACCCTTCAAGCCTCATGACTGGCTCTACCATGTGGTGAAGGCCACTGGCRTWTCCTGTCATTGGCATCAGAGAATGAAATTTAAGAGGGCATTACATTGAGAGATTCCATATTCAGTGGTCTTCTGTAATAATGCAAGGAACCACAGTAAAAATTCCTCTATTTGTAAAGGAAAGCAAGAGACTTTTGGAGACCTGGAATATAAGTATTATCTTCTCTGGGTCTCAGTTTTCCAGCCATAAAAATGGGTGCTTGCTTATCCTCAGACAAATCCTCTGATGGAAGGAGACTGTGCTGATCTCATGCAGTGTCTTACTGATAAAAAAAGATCTAGCTATTGAGTTATATCAGGGTCAGTAAGTGTATGAAGTACCTGACCCCTTCATAAAAGTGAACATTGGGAATGGCAATCTATGAATACTGTAAAGGATAGATGACTTCACCTTGTCTCCAGAAAACTAATTGAGGAATAAAGGAGCACTTAAATAATGTGGGAGCTGATTTGGTATGGGTTGACTTGAAGCCATGCTCACAAACCACAGCAGGCCAAACCCACATGGTGAAACTTTCTAAGCTCATCACTTGAAGTCAAT
>BDUI01000344.1:16947-28118 GCA_002335545.1 Apodemus speciosus | reverse complement strand
CTAGGTGATTTGGAAAGCACTCTTCTGGGTATGTCTGCAAGGGCATCTTCAGAGAAGACTAAAGGAAAAAGATTCTCCCTGAATGCTGGGGTTGGTGGTCGGTCCTTCTATAGGSTAGGAGTCCAGGAGATGAAGGGGAAAGCAAGATGCCAGTTAGAGAAGACATTCTCTCTGCTTCTTGGACAGTTATTTGGGCTCTGTGAGCGCATACACACACACACACACACACACACACACACACACAAGCACATACACACATACACACACATGCACAAACATGCACACACACATGCACAAGCAGGTGCACATGCACACATACAAAGTCAGTTGTGGTAGACTGAACCCTYTACAACCAAAATTGAAAGGAGTTCTTCCAGAAAAATGTCTCAGCATGTAAAGCACTTGTCAAGCACATGAGACCCTGGGTTTGAATTTTCAGAGTTCCTGTAAATCTGGGCCCAGAGTGCTTATTGAGATATGGAAAAAGGGAAAGGGGAATGCCTGGGAATCTTGCTCACCAGCTAGCTAAATGTAMTCAGCAGAGAATAGCAAAGAGACCCTGTCTCCGACAAGGTGGAAGGTGAGGCCGAACAACTGAGGCTGACCACACAGGCATACCATGGCAAAAGCACGTCCACACTCACATGTACATACAYATACACATATGCACACACAATAACACAAAGCCCTTGATCTTGATAGAGTGCCACAAACTGATGTTTTATCAGRCCCTACTTAATATAAGTCTTGGGATCTTAGCCATGTTGATCTCTGACTCGTRGTAGGCATAAAATAGTGATAGCTTTCCTTAATGAAATTGTGAACTGGGGTCACAACCCAGCACCAGGACATTGCTTCAAGTAGGATGCAGTGCCAGCATTTATTCTTCATTTATTCTTCATTTGACATCATAGTCAATGTAGATCTGCAAAACCAAGGTTCTTTTAAAGCTGTGCTCCCCAGGGTGTGGTAATAGAAGGATTGCCCAAGGCACATGAATCTATTAAGAAATGCACTAATCCTTTGGAGAGTGTGATCCTGCATGGTTGCTTTGGGCTTTCCTTCCAGGACCAYCCAGTTTGGAAGCTTGATGCTTAATAAGTTGACCTGTCTGAGTGGCATTTGGACACAGAGGAGGCCATGAACATGACATCATCTGCCCTTGGCCATTGGCCTCCTATCAGCTGGGTTGTGGGTAACCATCATGACACATTACACTGGTGACCAGGGTGCTCTTCTAGTACAGTGGGCTATGTCTAAATAATCATAAATATTACAGAAGCTATTTTTCTCTTTTACAGTATTCAATGTGCCTGGATTTCCTTTCTSGTGCACAAATTATCACATCTATGTTCTTAAATGAATAGTTGAGACCTACTCTATGAAAAACACTTATATGGCTCTTGGATCAGGTCAGTCTGGGCAGGTTTTGCATTGAAGAATGCCTGTGAATATAGTTTTACAAAGAAATGAAACTTCATGCTGTTAYCCTAAGAGAAAGGCTGAATGCATAACACAAGTTTATTTGCTTTCTTTGGAAACTTGCCTGTTTTGTTTGTGAGACTGGTAAGGACCTCCCTCCAAAAAGAAACCAAATGGAAACAGGATCAGACTTTTGCTATGGTAACTTGTGGTGGATGAAATCACACAGGCCTGTACCTTCAGCACTGGGGTTGCTAAGGCAGTAACATCACAAGCTTGAGGCCAACCTGGGCTGTGTAATGAGACCTTGTGTTGACAGTAAAAAAGGGGAAGCAGAGAAGGAATGGAGACAGTGGATAGGAATGTGCTGCCTAAGCCCTTTTGACCTCTACACCATAGCACAGATTTTATAATAAACTAAGATGTTTCCCTCTATCAATTTGTTTCTGTCCAATTGATGCAGATAAGGAAAGTCGAAAGTACCTCCATATAACATTTGCTATTATTAATATCCATTCAGCCCACTAGAAAGGTAGCATGATGGAGGGGGGTTGTCGAAGCTAAAACAGCCAGGACAATCTTTAATTTTAACGTGACAACTGATTTAAATGTAGTAACTGAAAGCATCAGTAGTTTCGCTGGTGGCTTACCAAAAATTACAAATGACAACTGCTTGTGTCATGCAAATCACAGCTGGAACAGCGAGACTTTGTATGTGGACGAACATGCTGTGCTTTGTACAATTACTTTGATCCCAACAAAACTAGGACATAAAACAAAGCTAACAGTATCTTCAGTGCGGAAAGGTGTTCCATTCCTGCGGAGACCATTGTGTGGCAAACCTTTGGTGTAGCAACTGTGTCATTCACCCTATGTCTGACCCGTTCTGTACCTGCTTTTCTTGGGAAGGGCCACAGGTGTGCATTTAGAACCTGTGCCCTGGCAAACTCCCTTTTGCACTTTGGCTGTTACTCATGCGGATGCCAGCACTGAGGCAGTGTCCTAGGCAACGCTTCTAGGATCSTTCTCACTGGCTCCTTCCTGACTCTAATGCCCTGCTTTTGGCTTTGAATTTTCATTATTTAGTTATGATGACAGGCAGACCTGGTCTCATCACCCTCTARGAATTAGAAAACAGACCTTTTGTCTTTGGGGCAAATACAGACCCCACCCTCCTAGTGCAAAAGTTTGTGGATCTGTAGCATTTCATGCAAATTTCCCCAAGAGTTGCATCCTTCATCAATACACATAGTTTGATGGGTAAGATTTTGGTCTCCATGTCTCCTTAGCCAGATACTCTTGAGCAGAAGAGAACATAGCAACCTGTATATGGCTTCCTTCCTCTACCACAGACTGGTTTGTTTTGATCATAGCCGCAGCAGCGTGCATGGGATCTGCTCAATATTCACATGAACATTACAGTTATGTTTGATTAGGGACGATAGCAATGTCTTCTTTGTAACAGCAGCAGCTCCCTGGATGCTGGTCAGGGGCCTTCGCTGTTTACAGCTGCAAGATTCAGTGCTTATCTTCCCGTGGCCACCTGTTTCTTAGAGATCGTGTCTTAATTAACTCTGTGTTATCGAAACAGAGATTGTAGCAACACGACAAAATCAAATGGTAAATGAAAGATAGAGAGRAAGAACAAACTCTGCTGACCAGAGCAGGGAGTCTGGAAGTCTTTGGGGAACTGGGAGGGTGGGGGAGTAGGCTGGAGGCTTTCTAGAGGCTGCCTACTTAGGTTTAGAAGAATAAAATCACATACTGTTGCACTTGGAAGGAGACCTAAAGCGCTTCCAAGCCAGTGATGACCAAATCTTTTCCATGACAGAAGACAAAATTCATTTTACTAGTCATCAACATATGTGAATATTTTCTTTCATTTTTTTTAAAAATGCAATTTTAAAATTTCTGATTAAACTGCTGATATCATGACCCCACTACAAACACGCAATGTGGAGATGGCCCGGTAGCCTTCTCACCTAAGTCCTCAGTTTACAAGTTCAGGAGTGGTTTGCTTTGCACAGGTTATTAGCGGACAGTCTCCTTAATCTCATATCGGTCCACTCTATAGACTCTTCTTTAGCAGCCCCAGGCTTCACATTGTCTTCAATGTTAAATTCAGACAGGCCTAAGGAACAGGACTCCCAGGGTGCCCTGCTGTTGTTCTCAGGCTAAAGGACTGAGAATCTTGGTAAAATCAATGCCACAAATAATCTCTGGAGAGAGGCAGGCATTCGTGTTTTCATTGGGAAATGCGGGTGACAATGGGCTCTCTGCACCTGCCCTATATTACAGAAACGCCAAGGGGGGCCACACTACCCAGGCTCGCTGTTCCTTCCCAAACCTTCCAATCCTTCTCCGCCTAATCCTTTACCTGGGTCTCTTCCTCTTCCCCCGCAAAGTGGGACAAGTCCTCTTGTTGGTACTCAACAGTATTTAAACCAGTCTTCTTTATAGACATGATAACTACACACTCAACAGTATTTAAACCAGTCTTCTTTATAGACATGATAACTACAAATCCGGTATTCCAAGGACAGTAGCCTTTTATTTCCACTGTGTTGACAAGAGTTTTACAGCACTGAAAGGAGTGTTTGATTCAATTCCACCTGGTTGATAACCGTGCCCATTTTCCTCGTTGCTGTCTCTCCTGGAAGCAATCTATGACCTAACAGAGTTTGTTTAGTACCCTGGGCCAGATTGATTGGCATGGTTGGTAAAATATGCGATTCGTGTTGTTTTTCTGAGTGGAGATTGATTCAGAGGCTGGTTAGCTAGCATCGGCAGGATCTGTCCCTGGCAGAAGAATAATCAAGTCAGAAGGGAGTGCAGACCCAGACAGTCAAAGGTTCAGTTTGCATATGCAAGCCCCCAGTGAGCCAGGCCACCGGCACCTGCTTCAGAGATGACTGAATTGCTGTGTCTGGAACCACAAGTGGTGGTGTGAATGAGCCTTCCTCATTCATTTCCTCCTTCTGCACCAGGCATTTGACCAGAGGGGGTCTCAGAGAATTGCATTGACAGAAGTGCAGCTTCCTACCATGGGCTGCCTTAGCCTTCTGCTACGTGGGACTAGGTGTTTTTGCCTGTTTTCTCTCATTGCTCAGAAAACTTCTATTCTCTCAGCACTCCCCATAATACACATACACATGCGCGCGCACACACATATTTTTAGCTGTGTTGAGATGTGTAAGGTGAGCTATCAGCTTCAAGTTAATGACGAGTATCACTGTCAAACTTTACAAAATGGAATTCCGTCCAACGGTGAGGGTAGATTTGCGCATAGACTCTATAGAGGGGGATGACAGCTTTTTCAATCCAGTTATCAAAGCATTTGCAGTTCAAAGCAGGTGAAACAATAATGTAATCTTAGCGCTGAATGCTCATTTGTATCTGAGTGTTTCAATAAATAAAATGGTGGGGGAAATGAAAGCAGACCTGTTGTCTCCAACCCACTAAATTTAATATCCAGGCTATTGACTGACAGCTTTTTATCACTATAATTAGTATGGATTGTTCCTGAGGCCATTGATCAGCCTTCCTACTTCTCTGGACTTGAGTTGTTGCTTTTTTCTCTCCCTCTGGTCCTCCCCACCCTTTTATTTCAATATTGATTTTGACAGTGGTGTTCCACTGCGGAGAGATTGCTCACTCAGACAAAAGAAAACTCAGGGTGACGTCACTCTTCTCTTCCCTCCTGACCTGTGACCTGACTCCTCCATAGCAGTAGCCTTCTGCTTCTTTGTTCTGTACACATGACTCTCTTCTGGGAAAAGCTACACAGAGTTAGGCAGGAAGCCTGTGTTCAGTGCACAACTGTCCAATAAATTAATACTCCTATTTACTTTGACTGGGCATAGTAGCAGAATAGGATGGACTGAAAATGCATTTTTGYGATGCAATCAAGTGTATATAGCACAGGCTAGAAACTGCAGTCCGTTCTATATAGCACAGGCTAGAAATCTATTTCTTCTCATGACRTTCTGCCAGTCCAGTACTGCCCCCCTTCTCACCCTATCTCTCTATCACTAAGGATATAATTGCATTCCTCAGTATCTCTTGCCTTATCTACGATGATGATTTACTATCCATTGCCCCTCATCCTGTCTTGCTAAGCCCAACCTGCCATCCCTGGATCCTGAACATGATGGCAGGAAGGATTATGAAGAATAGCAATTACACTCCTGAATGTCTGTGTCTAAGCTGCTTGGTACAGCACATGTCACTCTCTGACCCAGCCCCTCTTTCTGGACTMTCTCCYCCATTTTCTAGGCACTGGAGTTTAGCACTCCAGAAAGGTKGAGTTGCCTACTRTTTGCCTTTGTGGGGTTTTCCCCCATAATGCTTTCTTTCTTTTCTTTTTCTCTTTCTTTTTCTTTTTCTTTTGCATTTTGAGACAGGGTTTTTCTCTGTAGCCCTGACTGTCCTGGAACTCAATCTGTAGACCAGGCTGGCCTCGAACTCAGAAATCCACCTGCCTCTGCCACCCAAGCGCTGGGATTAAAGGCGTGCGCCACCACTGCCCCACACCCATAATGCATTCTATTCTTTTCCTCCTGGACTTCTCTCTATTCATTCTTCAGGAATTATCCCCGAGGGCATCTGATATGGGAAGAATTCTTTATTTTGAGATGTTTGATACAGGGTGCCTCTCACTTATTCTTCCAGTGAGCAGAGGGGGTTGCCAGTGTCTCTTCAGGCGAAGCACAAGCAAGCTATCTGCTATGTTTGGAATGTGTTCCACATTTYGGACATTCTGTCTATCAGAGTGATACTGAGAAATGGTAGAMCCTGTAATGGCTGGAGCCTAGTGGAAGGTAATTGGGGCATTTCTCTTGGGAGTTGAATGGTATAAAGTGTGGACATACCACACATTTGGCTTCTCCTGTACATGGAGGTTTCTGTCTTCTCCACTATTAAAGTAACCTAGGAGGAGCTTAAGGAGACCCTAGAATACCTGGGGCTGTTTAATCTTAGACTTTCAGCTGCTGTAACTGTAAGCTAAATAAACATCCCCTTTTTATAGAGTAGGAAGCCCTGGCTATTTTATTATCAATCAGGAGGTGGTTGAAGACATTATCTTTCCCTAAAGAACTTGTATATTTCAGATTGGTTGCAYTCCATATTGTGGGTTAGTTTTGCAACKTACACAATAAACTATAYRTTTCATATCAGTTTTCCTAGTGGAATCTATTCTGTCTCATTTTGAGGGAAGATCAAATTGTCAGCAAAACTTTCATGAAGGACATTTCCTAAGTAGAGGAAATGCTAAGTATTTCTAGATGTGCCCCCTGWGCCAGCACTGGCATGGCTGCCCTGCTGTGCTGGTGACAGCCTCTGGTCCCAGGGCTGTGGGCAGTGTGGAAGTCTGTCTCCTGCATATCTTGGAATAGAGCCTCCCTCAAACTTCCAGGTGCTTGCACACATCATGAGCCTGGTGTCAAGCCATTAAACTAAGTGCAACTCTCTCCTTCAGAACTGAGCTCAGCAGAGCCAAATTGGACTGTAAAGGCCTTGCATTCCTTGGCCCCAGGGAGCCCGCGGCATCTACAATGCAAATTGGCCTCATGAAGAGCGGAGTGTGCCAGGGTCTGCCTTCATCTGATCCCTCTCCTGCCTAGTGTTGAACATCACGCAGCAGATGTTCCTGGAGGTGACTCCCTAGATACTCTCAGGCATGGCAGGCACAGTACAACCTCCTCACTCAGCCTCTCTCCAAGCTTAGAGAAGACAAGTTTGACAGACTGAAACCAGTTGGCACGTGTTCTTGGCCAGATTGGAATCYGGCCCTTGCACAGGTTTTGGGGTCCACTGTGGCTTCAAGTAAAGCTCATTGAAGACATGTGATTCTTAGCTACATGGACCCTTTTGCCTTTGCATGTGTGCTAGCATTTCTAATCTCAGGCATTTCGTTGCTTTGGAGAGCATCACTGCAGGCTAAGGACCTTTGATGAAAATGCCTTCTCGCTTTTTTACCCTCTGTTAGGTTAACTAACTTTTGAACTGTTAAATGATCTTTAGATTATATATTTTTTATTCTCCCTAATTCAGTTATATATGACTGGGGGACAGCAAAAGTGAAGACACATGTCTGTTTTCCATACCAGAGATTTCTTCAGAATTTACATGTGTCTGAGAGATACGTCAGTCATCATATCTCGCCTCCTAGATCCATGGCTTGAATGTGCCACCGACTAGCTGTAGATCTGGTGGAGGGACACCTGAGTTTTCTGAGATTCCATCTTCTCTATTCTAAATAAAGTTCTTCTGGGTTAGTATGAGGGTCAAGGAGGCACAGATGCAGTGGCCTGGCCAGAAACAGGAGGTTATTAACTGCCTTTTCCTTTATCCTTGATAGCTCTGTAAATGGCCTTCTTAYAGGGCTTCCTAGCCCATGGCATCTTTCATCTTCAAATAGTCTGGCGAACATTACTCCATGTCACACTTTCATATAACACCCATGTGTATATGAACATTGTGGATATATGTGAGGATATTTGCTATAATATTTAAAGTAGACATTTCTGAATGAGGAGATTATGGGGCAGTTAATTTTCTTTATCCATCATCTATCCTCTTTCCCTTTCCCTGTCTCTTTTTTCCTTCTTCTCATTTTTCTATCTCTCTTACCTTATATTCTATTTTTCTTACATGAATATTTTGAAAAGCAGTAAAGGTTATAAAACACTAACTCGCCGGGCGGTGGTGGCGCACGCCTTTAATCCCAGCACTCGGGAGGCAGAGGCAGGTGGATTTCTGAGTTCGAGGCCAACCTGGTCTACAGAGTGAGTTCCAGGACARSCAGGGCTACACAAAGAAACCCTGTCTCGAAAAAACAAAAAAAAAAAAAAAAAAAAAAAAAAAAAAACCATTAACTCTTTCAAAGGATGATCCAGCAAGAATCTGGGTAAAATGGGTGGTCTTGAAGCCCCTGGAGAGCCCAGCACTGTCAATTTTACTGTGTGTTCTTCCTCTCACTGAGAGATCACCCCCTTTGCCCCAGTCTCAACTACCCTCTTCCCAACCCTGGCCTCTAAGGAAGCCCCACTGAGGGCACACATTCTGAGCCCAGAAGGCTGAACATGACCAATACTGTGACRCTCCTTTCCGAAGCTGTGCCCACTTAGTGAGGATGAATAGAGACTCTGAACTCAGAAAACTCCCAGGGGGGAAGCACGGGTAAGTTTGGGATAAATAAATGTGTGCTTATTAATTTAATACATATGGTTAGAACGTGAGCCTATCTGCACTAGCGCAGAAAAGAAAGCTATTAAAATTTATCTATTAGGGAGAGGCACAAAAAGAGAAATCAATCCAGTGGGAAGAGCAGGGAGTGTGAGGAGCATCGAGTACTGGAGAGATGAGGCAGGCGGGACTGAACAGAAGCCTGCGTTAAGAAGCAGGAGTAGAAAGGAGGAAAGAACCAAGGGTCTCAGTGGAAGGGCTATGATCCCAAGCTCCCAGGATAAAACCTGGGTGCTGAAGCAGCAGACGCATGGCTAATTGCCTCTAATTATCCTGAGCTGACCTCTCCAGGTTGGAGTCCCAGGAAGGTATCTGGTTGGCTAGCTGACACTGCAGGTTTCTGTCATTTCACAGCTTTGATGTCTAGGTCCCAGAGTACTGAAGTGATTGCTACCTGCTGGGGGACCTTGGCTTGGGGGAAGTTCTCACTCTTACTCATTTTTTTTTTCTCCTTAACCTAAGGTTGCTTTCCAGATGAAGAAATCCAGGGCATTCTCTACAGTACCTTGCCAGACTTCAGGAGGGCTGAGGCAGAACATGTAAATCATCTTTGCCAACCTTCCTAGTCCCTGATCTAAACCCAGCTCCTTCTCTGCAAAGACATCTCCAAGTGAAGTTGGATATTGGGGGCTAAGCTAGGGCCAAGGGCTCTGTGGAGAAGAGGGTGGGTGCTGGCCTGTAGCCATCAGTTAAATAGCAAGGTTCAATTACTTGCTCCCTGAAGCTGAAACAATTGCCATTTATCCCACATAATATTACTTGACCTACATTTTCACTTGAAAGCTTTCAGCTACTAGTTTGAATGTTGAGTTATAAATAAACACATTCAAATGACGACTGGAAGGAGAGGGGCAGGACAGCAGCGCCCACTCTACCTTCTTTTCCCTTTACATTTGGTGTGGCATYTACCTGGCTTCYCTGCGCTGGCAGTCATCAGATGGTCCACCTACCTAAAGGGGACTTATTCCCACATAATAAGGCAGCCGCTCTACCCAGGAAGGGGTATCAATGTCCATGACAGGGAGATTTCAGCCATCTGGATTCAAAGGGTCAGATTATCCACTGGCAGCAATTAAGCAGCTCCGTGTGGAGCGGTCACGCGACCACACCAAAGGCGCTGCCAAGACAGGAGGTTAGTAAACAGAAGTGCCCGCAGGAAGGCATCCAGGTTGGCCACAGCCCTGGCCACTTGGCATTTACACAGCTTCCTCTCCGCGGCATCCCATCTGTCTGTGCCCACACCCACCTATAAGCTGTCTGCAGAGAGTTTAAACAAACTCGGGCCCACGAGCTGATTTTGTTTGAGATGTTAAAAGTCCAGAACGGAGTGGATCTTCAGGGCAACTCTTAAACATCCATAGCATCCACAGCATCCCTTCCCTAATGGGTAAGCCATTCCTCCAATGTTGTCCGGCTGCACGATCTGCTGGAGCTGAGTGGAATGGTGACTGTAATCACTTACCCATAAACATATACATCACAGCAAGTTGGTGTCTCTGCTAGTTTGTAGAGTTTTTGTAGAGTCAGGGTAGCTCTCTGAGTTCTCCACGCAATCTAGGAATTCTGAAAATTAAAAATCCCGAAAGTCTATAGAACATTCCCACCAATGTAGGCATTCTTCAATACACCAGTTGTTTACTTATAGCACCTCTAGTCTGGAGTCAGCTCTCTTCTTTGGATGTGCTGGTTGAAAGAAAAAGCATCAGGACTTATGACTACAGGCTATCGCCCAGTCAATGTACTCTTCTGATTTCTGGTTSGAGTCTTCTCACAGAAYGCATAAGTAGGTATGCACAAGGATTTGAAATCTATTGATACTCCCCTGTCTTCTCCAATGTACCCAAGCTGAATATGGTTCAAGTAAAAAGGCTGGGTTTTGTTTGTATGTTTTTGTTTTGCTGCATGAGCTAACAACAGCTTTCTTGCCACTGGTCTAAGAACAGTCTAGAAGAGGGCCTCATTATGCTCAGCTTTCTGAGTTTCTAGGGCTTATCATTCTTCTTATTGTCTTTGTCCTGCTTTGCTGGACCACCTTGAGTGTTGATATATGAAGGGCCCAAGCCCACGTCTTTTTTTATAGCCTGGCTCCAAATGTATACTGGAATATTTTGTAGCAGTTCATGCCTTTGTTTCTCTCTCACCTCCGACTTACAGTAACAGTGCTTTGATAGACAGTCCCACCCAGACCTACCAGTCATGACTGAAGTGAATGAGTTTAATGGGTGGTTCCGGCAGCACATCATAGGTGCAAATATTAAACAGAATTACTAATTCTTCTAGCATCCTCATCCTCCTGTGATGGAGAATACCTCATCTCACTAACGTAAAACTCCTCCTACAAGGCTTCTCGGGATGGAGCTGTAGGGTTCCTGCCCTTCCATGCATCTCCCTTATTTCTAATCAACCAGCAAAGCATATCCCTATTCTTTACTTCTGTTCTTAATTCCACAGCATGTATTTTGACTCACCATCATCAAATGGTGATAGATTCTTGAACTCCC
>BDUI01000343.1:269261-281463 GCA_002335545.1 Apodemus speciosus | reverse complement strand
ACCAAACTCTTTTTGAGTGCATTATACTTTTGACAGAATAGCACAGCAGTGAACACTCCCTTCTGTGTTTGCATGCAGAAAGGTTTCTGTATATTTTACAAGATATTCAGGCAAGCTGATTTCTCAATGTCTTTAATTATGATTTATTATATGTGAACTTTGCAAAAACATTCTCTACTTGGTATGGATTTATAATAATTGCATTTGTTTTCCCAATCATTGTTAAGTGCAAATTGTTTTACATTTGACCTGTGAAAAAATGTTAGACTTAAGGGCTAAGCAAAAAAAAATGAATATCATTATTCTTTAGGCTCTAACTGCTAGTGTAGATTAATGTGATAATCAACAATACGCTCCAAGTAGTCTTAACCTTTCCTTCTCCGTTGCACACAAATGACTTGGTTGGTCTCAGTAAACCAGAAACCACCAAAGTCTCCTGATTGAGGATACAATCAGTTGAAGACAATTTTGGCTTAAGCATCAAGTACTTTGTACAAAGGCRTTTGAGATATTTGTTGAACCCTGGAATTCGTAAGATAATGATGGTTTTTCRGCTGTGGCAGTCATCTTCCAGTAACTCACCAAAATGACCAACACAAAGAGAAAGAGGAGAGGCACTCGGTATGTGTTCTCTAGGCTTTTTAGGAAACATGGAGTTGTTCCTTTGGCCACAAACATACCAATCTACAAGAAGGGTGATATTGTAGACATGAAGGAAATGGGCACTGCTCAAAAAGGAATACCCCATAAGTGTGACCGCTGCAAAACCGGAAGAGTCTACAGTGTCACCCAGCATGCCTTGGGCATCATTGTAAACAAGCAAGTTAAGGGTAAGGTTATGGCCAAGAGGATCAATGTGCAGATTAAGCATTTCAAGCACTCAAAGAGCAGAGACAGCTCTTTTAAGTGGGTGAAGGAGAACGACCAGAAGAAAAAGGAAGCCAAAGACCCCAAAAATTCATGGCCTAATATACAAAAAACCCAAACAAAACAAAACAAAACAACCCCCCAATAAAACAAAACAAAACAGAACAAATAAAAGGATTTGGACAGCAAAGTGAAATACAAAAAGATAATGATAAAGTATAATTCACATCAAGGTCTGAAACCTTAAACTCAGAGGCTTATTGAATTATGTATCACCTCTCAGAGGGAAGGATTCTACAGATGTCAAAACAACAATACCAGTCTTCATTACAAAGATTAAATAGGAGCTGCTACAGGCATGTGGGCCTCATTCTAGCAGCACACGAGGCTGAGGTACACCTTGAGCAGAGTTGAGGTGCTAACCAGGGTGGTTGTACACCTCCCTCAGCCTACTGTTCTCATTTACCCTGCTTTTAAGTTCTCCAGCCAGGATTGGAAACCATTTCCTCTTTCTATGAGAGCGGCATTTTCTAGGCGTGTGAAAGACATAGCAGTTGTAGAGGAATGTCATGGACGTGTACTCTGATGCTCAGTGTAAAATAGACAGAAGTGATTTCATCTTGCCCAGGGGTGGCATGTCTCGTAGGACAATTTTGCATCACATCTTTGTCCCACGTTTTTGCTTGCTTTGTGGAGTTGACAGCTGTGCTGAGGACACAGATCTTCACAGTAGAGTCTGGTCTTTTGTCCCTTTACTTTTTGAGAGTTTTTTATAAACTGGTTAAAAACAAAGAGGTGTGTGCTGATTCCTCCTCTGGAAGAGCTCCCTTCAGGAGTACATTTCTTAGGTTTATCAGATGCCGATTAAATGATAGATTTACTCAGCTTGTTAGGACAGGGACAGTTAAGAATGGGCATATAATGGAAAAGGTCACTGTGAAAAAACCCCCTAGATGGGAAGAAGAGTGCTTGGTAACGAGATAATTGTCATTTGCCAGCAACAGTAAACATGTTACTACTTAGAGCAACATCATTTACATATATGAATCTGAATTAAAGGTTTTCCTACATATGCGTGAATGAATTTGCCTTTCGCAGTTCCTACAGGAAGAACATGATCGTGCATACATATAATCCCCTATAGGAGAAGTCCTGAAACAGAAATAGAAATAGGAAAAATATATATATATTTCACCAATGCAATAAATTTCACCAAACCTATTACTTACATAAATTAACATTATGGGGTAAAACAAGGGAATAGATTTTGGTTATAGATCTAATTAGGTAATACTTAAACACAGTGTAAATAAAGCAATATCGATGCATGATATTATACCACCAATGAAGTAGTGTGCCTGTTCTTCATTAATAAGCATATGTCAGTATAGAACACATGAGCACACATACACACACATACGAGCCCACACATGCACACACCGCCTTTGCATTTCCATTTTATGACTCGAAGCCACATGTGTATTCACACGCTGGTCACATGCACAGCCTATGATTGAGCCATCCTTACAAGTTACCTTTTATGTTCGGATTCTTTATGTATATTTCCTTTTCATGCTTTGATTTAAATTTATTACCCCTGTGTAAATGTGCCAACTTAAACTGCTCAATCTCCCTACAGGAATGTTGGATTGGAACAGTGACTCTGGGTCAGGATTTTCCCATGAAGAATAATATGTGGGGCGTCCTTCTGGAGGGCTGCTTTTGTCTCATCCCCTTTGAGTTAATATTAACTCTAGTTTTATAAGCTTCCAGCAGAATGGACTATTCTCCTAGACTTCTGGATATCCCACTTGGCCCTAATAAAAGTTGTTCTGAGATTTTCAACCTATTGAAGCTCCTTAATTTTGAGTTAAATAATATTTTTTTAAGGAAATGTGTTATGAGCTACAACAAGGTTCTTCCTGTATTTTCTAATGTGGCCATAATTATCCTCCAACCACAATTCAAAATATGTAACCCATAATGACAAACTGGTTTGGGAGAAGAATGGGGAAAAGACAGAAAGAGAGAGGGAGGAAGAAAGAAGGGAGGAAGGAGGGAGCAAGAAAAGGGGTGGATKGTGGAAGCTAAATGCACAGCTTCTGCAGTTTGCAAGGACCGTGGAGTAGTTGGGCATGGCAGTGGACCTGCTGTCACATACCTGACAGGGTGAAGCAGAACTGTGGGGTGGAGACTGGCTTAGACTGCATTGTGAGACTGTCTCAAATACAACTAAACAAAACCACCATGAAGAAGTCAATCAGGTACTGGGGAACTGGCTCAGCAGATAAAGGAGTGTACCTCCAAGGACCACTGCCTGAGTCTGATCCTCACAACACACAGGGTGGGACAGGAGAACTGGCTGAGGCAAGGTGTCCTCTGAGCTCGACACGTGCTGTGACATGAGCAAGAACCCTGTGTGTGCACTCGTACACACACACACACACACACACACACACACACACACACACGGATAAATATAAATAATAGTGAAGGATAAATTCAGAATAGGAAGCACGAAGAACTTATAAGAAAAAGGACATCTCTCAAAGGGGCTCTGAGTGGTATTTCTCTGGCCATCCCCCACTCCATATTTTACAGCAATTCAAATTGTTTGTAATTGAAAGCAGGTAGAAGAAAATCAATTAATATAATTGTAYTAATTATTCCTCATGGCTGTTGCTAATGATATAGGAAAGGAGAAAAAAGTTTATTGTAAAAATCCAATAAGTAGCCTTTAGATTAAGAACATTGCTGATTATTTTATTTAGTAWATTGTACTGGTATGTACATGTGTTTCTGTGCATGTGTGTGGTAGGAAGCACACATGTATACACCTATGTACCTGCCTTAAAGGTCAGAAGTCAAAGCTGTTTTCTTCCCCAGTCATCTTCCACCTTCCTATCTGAGATAAGGTCTCTCCAGGAAGATGGAGCTGGCCACTGCCCAGCGGCTAGACTTACTAGACACAAGCCCTGGGGATGCCCCTGGTTCTGACCTCCCCAGAGCTAAAAGGATACGTGTGTGCCTCCTCACCCTAACATTAAAGAGAAAGAAAGAAACAAAGAAATTGCTTTGAAGATCAAAATCAATTTAAGAACTATATGCACTTACCTAACTGGGTTATCTTCCCCACCATCTATTTTACCGGAAGTTGACAAATGTGTATAGTTTATGTGCTTATGAGGTGATTAGTCACAATCTATTACATTTTGAAATATTCACACTAATTAACATGCCTCTTTACAGTTCATATTTTCTGTTAATTTTTTACACTAAATTARGTTAGAGGCAATATGTAATTTGTAAATATTGAAATTCCACAGAGTTGGGWTGAGGAATTGATATAAGTTAGAAGTCTGCTTTACASTGGTAGCAGAGGCTCCAGAGGCTGCCATTTGAGAAACTAGCCTTGGCATCAAAAGCGTAGATGCGTTCCATTTCCTTGGCTCATAATCTTATTGAAGCATGTTAAGAATGACTTTTATCTGAAACCTAATAATGCAAAATTTCAGGCATCTGATGCATTTCCAAAGAGGAAAAATACTAAAAGCTTTCTACAGAAGACTRACATCCTTTACAATGGCAAATATACTTCATTCAAAGTTGAGGAAAAATTTTTGACTCGATTTTTACATCAAATCTGACAGATGYTCAGGTCTGGGTGAAAGCGTAGGACCATCTTTGCTTATCCTCGATGGACATTTAAATGTTATTAATGAGAACTGGATRGGCGATCCCGTCAAACCCTGCAGAATGTCATGACGACAAAATCTGCGTCTTCATTCCACCTGCATGGTGGGTGTMAGCTGACTAATTCTGATACAATTTGTAAAGGTTCCAGTTGATTACTGAAAGGATAGAAATGAGAACTCTAAAATACCCATTTATATTATTTCTTTATTATTTTTGTAGTTTTAAGTGGATATAACTTGAAGATATTTTATAACTCTGAGAAAAAATTGTTGCTATTCAAGTTGATACTAAATACTTTCTGAAGACCATTTAGAGTCTAAAAGGTCTTTATAAAATGTATTATTAGTAACATTGGTTTTCCATGTTATTTCTAGAATGCATAGAAATTTAAGCCAAAATTGGGTGTAAATAAAATTATTAATGCTTAGAACTTGATTCTGTGTGTACTGCCTTCAACATTTTAAACCATTCTAATCAATCTATTTTAATATTAATATTTATTAATATCAATATTAATAAAATGTTTTTAATTTGGGATGTTAGATTTGAAAATAAAATGTAGCATTGGGAACTTATGTGATCCTACTATTTCCTGAGGGRAAAAATGTTTCTAAGTAAACACATCAAAGTCTCATTCTATCAGCAAACACAYGCATGCCATACTGTTGTTTTAGGAAGTATTTATTCACACTGTTTGGACRTTTTATCGAATTTAGTTCCTAAATACTCCATAATCATCACTGACAGACCTATCTCTATAACCAGACTTTAAATGAAGAACAGGAGGGCCATTTAGTCCAATTGTAATTTGCAGGCATTTCACAGTCTTCACTGACGTTGTGGGATTTCACTCTCAGGCTGAGTGTCCCACTTAGATGTTTGAAGATGTCTTTGTATCRTTTTTTAGGAAGAGGGACAGGAAGTCTGTCTTACTGTTTTCTGCTGTCCTTAAGGAGAACAACTGAGACTAGTGAGGACCTAAGAAATACAGCGAGGAGGCTAACCGTAGGCAGCTTCTGCTAGAGAATGTACTGGRTCAAGGAAACAGGACATCCCAAGACAGGCTGGGCACCTCCAACCTTTCCCTGGAAGAGGAGCCTGGAGGTGCTCCTGCTGTGTGCCTGTGGAAGTGTGTGCTTTGGTCTTCAGTAATGTGTCATTATTCACATAGGATACCCTTGAGGTTTCAAAGGTGACTGCTACTTTTCATTTTGTGGTTCTACATGTCATCTTTTATTCCTCCTGGGAATAATAGAGCATGAGACTTCTATATAATATGTAATAAGCCAAATAGGAAGACATCATAGAGAAACTCCAAGGAAAGCCTGGTTTTTGAACATCAGTTTCTCATGTTGACAAATGCCTCACTACGCAAATCTGTGAAGGAGGGTCCCAGGGTTTTCGTGACCCACTCACTCCCCACAGGATTTCAGAGCCCTGTGTGTATCTCCAAGAGGGAAGCTGTCCAGGAGGTAGAAGTAATCCAGGCACAGTTTACAGGGCCCTCAGCACGGAGTACTGCATTTTAYGTTTCAAAGAGATTAAGGGAAAATGTTCCTATTTCTCATAAATGATCTAAAATTATATCAGGTATGCTGATAAATGAGAAGATGTTAAAATGAGAGTTGTAGAGGTCTATTTTTTTATTTGTTTGGTCTTGTTTGACCATAAGCGAAGCTTAGACAATGACTTAGCAAAACACACTCAATTTGCACATTGGGTTTGAATTTACTAAAATACAAAGAGGTGCGGGGGATAAGACATTTACTTTTATTTAAATAAGTTGCACTAAGATGAGAGTAATTCTCACAAGTGCTAAGCTTTGTTTCCCAAGCTATAAAGACAAAATGGTGCCATTAAATAAAACATATTAAGGATAAATTGCATACTGGCTGGGACATTATGAATGGCTGTTTGCAAATAGTTCTGCATAGAGCTTGATAATCATTCCATGAGGAGACAGGAACCTAATTCTTAAAGTGCCTCTACTGCTGTCAGCATGTGCACTGCCTTAGTTGCTGTTTAATTGAAAACAAATTAATTATAAGGTGCATGATGGTAAAGGCAACATTCCTGTATCTCATATTTCTCTTAAACCTTTCATGACCCCCTTAGCCTTSAATATTCAAAAGCAWGTAATAATAGTAAATGGATGAATTTCAAAGAGTTCCTCAAATAATCTCACAGCTAATATTGATTAATGATTAAATAAGAAACAACTATTCCTGGTATTCCTAATGATATGGCTTATCTCAKTGCCTACTGTAGCTAACCAATCAATTCCATAACTTAATAAAACCAAGCAAACATACCTTCAAGTGGTATGTTCTTGAATTTCATACCCCTCAAGTAAAGCTTTATTGAATCAATCCTAGATTTATAGAAAATAGTTGAAACCATTTTCTCAATGAATTTTTTTATGTTACAGAAAATAAATCCAGGAATAGATTTTCCAAATGTATTTCATACACATGGAATATTAATGTCTTTAATTTCAGGACACAGCCTCATCCTGAGATGGCACACAGGCTAGCAGAGTAACCTAAATACTGTAAGGTTTTACTATCAGTCAGACTTTGCTTTTCTTTGTCACAGAATAACTTAGTACCTRAGGGACTGCACACACTACTTAGCTTTTATAACTCCAAAGTAYAAGTAAAATATTTTGCCTTGATAACAAATAATTAATTGAAATAATTAATAATAATCAAGTTTACATAAATTACACAYACACATATATATCTTACATTGATGGACATAGTAACTATTAAACATATTAGTACTTTCCTCATTGGACACAAAATTTCTTTATTTTAGTATCTGAAAGATGTCAAACAGTTATTACTTTATCACTGAAATAAAGCATGTCATATTCTAAATTGACATTACTAAGCAACTTTAGCTTCTGACTGACATTGCATGATATACTTCTATGCAGCCCCTTTCAGGGCTACCTGTATGGCTGAAAGAAACCTAAGAGCCATAAACAACTCAGATGTTGGATTCCTATCCAGATGTTGGAGTACAATCAAGAGTCGTGTGATGTAGTTTACACTTATTCAGGATGATTTCAAAAACTAAAGTGAAGAGAATAAATTTTCTGCAGGCAATAGCAGTTYGTAGCTGAAAAATGTTTCATGGAAAATCAAGATTTCAATACTTAAAAAGTTTCTGTTAAATTGCTGTTAAACAGTATATATGCCATTATATATATATACATATATATGTATATATATGTGTGTGTGTGTGTGTGTGTATATATATATATATATATATATATATATATATATTAATGGTCATTATAGATGTGACTGTAATTTTCCTGTAATTTCTCAAGTGGTGATATGTTTCTGCATGAAAATACATTGTGGGTGTGTTTTGTAGATCCTTCATAAATATATTTAGGTGAAAACATTAAGCCATATGAATAACTACTACTGTAGAAGCTTCCTAAAATATATACATATGTAAAAGGAACTTAAATTGAGTAACGGTATAAAACAGAAGAAACAAAGCCCGAAAGAGACATCATTTTCTACAAAATGAAACCACCAGCACAAAGAAAGACTTCCATCTTTTGGTTCACTGGTCAAATGAGTCGCATAGAATCCTATTGCAAATGTTATGTTATTTCCTACAACCTGATGTTAAGACCCTGTTGCTTAATTTACATCAAACATGTCCTAAGACATAGGAAAAYACAGCTAGTACTCAACTGGAAACTTAGTCCTTATGGCTAGAGTTTATAGTGCTTGAAAGAACTACACATTCAACAAGAGGAGAGAACAAAATATATCACCAGTCTCATCCAGTTAGAAGCCATATTAGCTACAATAATGACCAGTTTGAAAGATATGTCCACTGGAGCACTAGAGACATGAGATCATGGTCATAACCAACCATCTTATGATTGGATTTAAGTATTGCTTCACAGGATGCCTGGAACAATATTGGACTAAAACAGATGACTAAATATTCCATTAGTCCTAGGGGAGAATTGACCTCTATTATGCTGCGAATGGATATGGTTTTAAACTGTCTCCCATGGTTCCATTGCTATACCTCACATCACTCAACCTTCACCAGAAAAACACCCTTCTTGAAGTAGATGGGAAGTACACAGAGAATCAGACAYGAACAATTTTCAGAGACTGTGTGAGAAACTTCCAAGAGGTCAGCCCTAAGGACACATTTATCCTTATTTATTTGTCCATATTTAAAGGACAGCCTCCCTCAAGTCCAGACATTTATGAAGAGGGGCAGAAAGACTGGAACAGCCAGAAATGGTAGATAACAATGGCGGAGCAGCATAGACCACACACTGTGGGGAAGATGTACAGATGAAATCAAAGACTCTGCCAGTGTGTACAAGACCTGCCCAAGTGCAAGCCAGTCCAAATCCAAACACAGAAATGCAACAAGGTCAACACAACCCAAAATTCTATTCACAATTGATTGCTGCTGGGGAAGGGAACATTGGATTTCTTCAGTGAAGTGACACCAGTATCACTGTGCAGGTCATATGCTCAGGAATAGTTGCCCAACAGAAAATGGACTCTATTATTTTAGAAGAGAGAGAAATGACAAGAACTGGGTGGATGTGGGAAGGGGGCCTCTGACAGAAGTGAGGAGATTGGAAAGAATGCAATCAAAATGTACTATGTGAAATTATCAAAGAATAAATACAAACATAAAGGAATTACAAGAAAATATTTCTAAAGGACAAGTGTGGCATATGTCTAAAATCATTATTGAGAATATTGCTGAGTTTATATCTTGTAACATTGAATATTACTAATATGAATAAGTACTAAGGATCTACTGCAGTTTTTAGGGAAACCCATGCAGGCAACTGGAAAGTTTAAATAGTGAGCTGGAAAATAAATATTAGGGGAAGCAATCAGTGGATTACTAGATCTAAGCTTCATGTACCTAGGTGAATATATGACATTTTCAGTTTATGTCTATTCATAGATATTGAATTTAATTTAACTATGAGACAATTGTCTATATGTTTCAGTTTAGGGACAAGTAATAAACCTTTGCATGTACATCTTTCATGTGCAATAAACACATCACTCTTGTGCGAAAACCATTTGCGTGTGCATCTTACAACCAATCCCCTCACAAGCTCGGGAGACACAAGCAACACAGCTTGGACTCTGACACTCTTGTCAAACAAATCAGCCATGGCGTTACACAATAATGCTGCGTTAATCTTACTGGCTGCCAAACGTTAATTTATGAACAATTGTGTAGAAAAGATCTAATGTCAAAAATGAAATTATGATTTCAAAGAAATTAAATGGCCACGGGATTCAGGGAGAAAAGTCAGTCACTGTCACTGAAACAGCTGGTTAGCAATCTTCCAAGTAGCACTTTTAATAGTCAAAAGGCCCCCATTGAATGGCACAGCATCAAGACAAACCCAAATAGTATTTCAGTGTATTTATGGTCATTATTATTTATGCTTCCAGAAATGCTTAAGGGAATTTTAAAAATAAAAAGCACATGAACAACAGAGACGAAAATTAGGGAAATGGAGACTCTTCAGTCAGAGGAGAGAGCAAACACATGAGATTAATAGGSAATCATCATTTTCCTTAATCTCTCTGCTCTGAGCTGGAACAAGTAAGGAAGTGGGAACACGGAACAGAATTCATTTTTCAATGTACCACGACCTTTTCTGACTCTAGCCCCAACTATACCTGTGTGCTTCTGCTAACTGCAAGGCCTTTCCCAGGGTATTTATTGAAATGCCAAATATCCAAATCTGACATTAATGAACCTTTCCTCCTTATGCTTGATCCCACCTAATGCGACTGATATTATTTTGTTTACATTAATATATACACACATATATTATGTATTAATATATATTAATGTAAACAAAAGAATATCAGGATATATATATATATGTGTGTGTGTGTGTGTGTGTGTGTGTGTGTGTGTGTGTGTGTGTGTATCCAGTAGACTTTTTTTCCTAATCCTGCTTCGAGTTCTATTATGAGAAATTTCTTATCTAAGAAGTGAAGCCTCTTAAGTCACTCAAGGCCAATTTAGAAATTATTTTAATGAATTATTGAAGTGATCTGTAACATGTCATTTTAATGTCTTGTTTTCTGTAGTTGCAAATTCTTGCTACTGAGTGGAAACACAATAATTCATTGCATTTCTTTGCATTTAGAAAGGTTGGCTTTAAAAAATAAAAGGCAGGCAGACAAAGATGGACAAATGATAGGGCCTCGAAGTGAACATGACACTTGAGGTCATAGTTCTCAGTACAGTATAGACAAAGATGGGATAATTTGCATGCAATCATACACAGAACAGCAAACAAACTAACATTATAGTGTGCCTAAATACTATTATGAAGTTCAGAAAGCACAAACGTTATCATATTGGACATTTTAATATGTACACTGATATTCTTTTGTTTACATTAATATATACACATATATTATGTATATATTAATGTAAACAAAATAATATACTATTACGAAGTACAGAAAGCACAAACGTTATCATATTGGACATTTTAATTGCAGAATTTGAAACCACTAGATGCATTCACAAGATGTATATATTGCCAGAATTACACTGCAGCCACACTGAAATGGTGTGTGTAAAGTTACTGCTCGAGAATTTCCTGTTCTAGTCTTCCATTGGCATTTGAGACACTCTATTCCACTTCCTGTTTCATTGTGTTTTCATTCCTCGCACCTTGTCTGAAAGGTGATACATATGTGTAACATGCTTTATTTCCTTTGGCTATCTTCCTGTTTCACATGACACAGTGCTTTCAAAGTCCATGCAAKCCAGTGGTTCTCARCTCGARGATGACAGCTCCTTTGTGGTTCTTAACTTGAGGATTGCAACCCTTTGTGGGTTGAGTTCATCATAAACGATGCTCTCATATCAGATACCCTCCATATCAGATGTTTACCTTATGATTCATAATCGTAGCAAAATTACAGATATGAAGTAGCAATAAAAAATATTTTTATGGCTGGAGGTCACCACAGCGCGAGATACTGTATTAAAGGGTCACAACATTAGGCAGGTTGACAACCACTGATGTAAGACCCAGCCAGACGAGCATACCAGGAACTTTCTCATATATGTGCTCACAGGTATGCTGAAGGTGAGAACTAGTCAGACCAGGATAAGTGGGAAAAACACAAGATGCCAGGTTCAGAGGTGACAAGTATAATCATAATAAGTAAATAACTATAATTATATATATTATATAATGTAGTGAAAAAATAGTAAAATGGAAGGGAAGCAGTTTGGTAGCCAAATTAAAAACATTTGTTTCAAGGTTTAACCTAGTCTAATAAATGTTAAAAGACTTAAAATGTAATATTAATATGCTCTCGTAATCAGCTAAAATGAATTAATTAAATTATTAATATTATTAAATTAATAAAAAGTCCGATTCCTAATTTTATTTAGTACGTAGATATATCCGTTAATCATTACCATGGTAAAGGTTTAATATTTTAACCTTATTGCTCCCCATAGAAAATATTGTGATGCTAAACATTTAAAGAACTCTGACACAAATAAATTCGTGAGGAACACAGAGTTTCTTATATAAGGAAGATCTGAAATGTGCAGAGTTGCCAATGCTGCCTAG
>BDUI01000343.1:236229-254752 GCA_002335545.1 Apodemus speciosus | reverse complement strand
TTTTTTTGTTATTCCAGATGAATTTGAGAATTGTTCTTTCTAAATCTATGAAGAATTGATTCGGGATTTTGATGGGGATTGCATTGAATCTGTAGATTGCTTTTGGCACTATATTAATCTTGCCAATCCAAGAGCATGGAAGATTTTTCCATCTTCTGAGGTCTTCTTCGATTTCTTTCTTCAAAGACTTGAAGTTCCTGAATCCTATGCTTTAAACCTAACAAATGTTAACAACAAATTAACGGAAACAAAAGTAACAATGAATGTTAAGTGAGATGGAATTGCCCATTTCTCTGGTTTATCATCCCACATTATAATTATAGATCTGCTTATTATATTGCACCTTATAAATATATGCAATCATTAAATATCAAATAACAAACAATTATCAAAATAGGGTGGTTTTTAATTTACCTCACTGAAGAGATTTTTTTTCTTAAGCAAAGGATTTATAAGACTACAGATGTATTTACTGAAATAAATTATGTTATCATTTTGCTATCATTCATGGTACGATAAAGCTGGGTAAATAGAGCATATGACTTTTTATATATCAGCTACAGGAAGAGTCTAGTTGAGAGAGGTGCTGTTCTATTTTTATTTCCAATTTTAATATACCATATAAAAAGAGGCAGATAACATAGGAAAACCTATACAATTTTATAGGAAAACTCCCATTTTAACATTTTTATTTTATGTTTTATTACACACCATCAAATTGATACTTTAATTTCTCACTGAACTCACATGCCTGGCTCCCCAAATAGCAGATTTTCTGACAGAAAACGAATATATATGAAGAGAATCACTTGTGCTGTTTCTAGATGCCTGAAAAAGCCACTGCAGAGCTACATACTCGGTGTTTATATCGAAATGTCATCGACAGTGTATGTGGTATTTCACATGGGCTTATACATGAGTGGGAAAACAGGCTCCCACACTGTCAGCATGGCGAAATAAAACATCCACGTGGCTGTAGCAATGTAAGCATGGAGACCCGAGTTCTGTCTAGCACTCGTGCAAACACAATCCGGTGTGGTGGAGTAGGCTTGGAATCTCCATGCTGGGTGTTGCAAAAGGCAGAGCATGGGGCTGGCTGGTGCCAGCTTAGCCAAAATGGCAAGCTCCAGGTTCTAGAGAGAGTTCTTGTGTTCAAAAGTAATGCGAATTGCTCCTAGTAGCAAGAGATTGATCTCTGTTCTCTGCACACACACACACACACACACACACACACACACACACACACACCATACACACACAGAGACAGAGAGAGACAGAGACAGAGAGACAGAGATGGACAGAGAGAGACAGAGAGAGCACAGAGAGAGCAGGGAGAGGGAGAGACAGACACATTCGAACAGACATGACACACATGCACACAAATAGACACAGACACACAAATACACAGACACAGGCACACACACACAGGGACACATACACACACAAACAGACATGCATCAATAGACACAGACACATCCTCACACATGTACATATACAAGCTCAAAACATTCCACATGCACTCCAAGTGAAATGTGGTCTAGTACTGTCTTCATCATGTGCCTTGTTCTTCCCTTCAAAATATATTTAACAATTTTTCTTTGTGGCCTTGAGAAATTAACCATAGGCTACATTAAACTGATTAATGACATTATCATTAAGTCAGCTTATTAAGTTGCTATAGGATGAGCTGTAGATGAAATGTCCTGAGGTTGGTGCAGGCACGCTACACTTCTGGGACAAGTGTGCCCTCCAGACATGGGAACATGACACCTAAAGATCACATTGTCAGTAGAGAATTAACAATATAGTAGGGTAAATGTTGGCAAGGAAGTTGACCTGAGGTCAGTGAGATAGACTTATAGCTGAACACTCAACTCACATCCCAACTGAAAGGAGATATGGATTTCATAGGTGAGATCCCCAAGGCAACAGGAGTGGCCAGGTTTAAAGATCATGGTAAAGAAGGGCCAAGACTGGGTGTAATAGGCTATATGAGGGTCAGGAACCCAAGAGTGAGCGTGACTGCGAATGTCCTGTAGGAGCACACATATATAGCTGGCAACTACGCAAAGAAGAAATACCCCCAACTAAAATTTCAGCTAAAACGCATTTTAAAAGGTTTGCTGTCATTAGTTCTTTCTGTGATCTAGAACATAACTTGCTGACACTGATTTATGAGACCAAACTGTAAGTGAGCAGACAAATTTTGAAGGCACTGAGATTTAGAGTTATAGAACTTATCAGTTAGGCACATGTTTGCCACAGGAGGAGGTTTTTCTTGAACATCATTTGCTAGGAGATGCTTTGCAGAATTAAAAATACAGTTTTGTAAGAGTGAATAAATCTGTTCTATTGGTCTATTAATAGGTTTAAGAAATATTGCAGGACAGGTAATTATCTAATTGTGTCAATCCCAATTTGTTGGACACATGTAATCATCGTACAGTAAATCCTTTAAAGTAAGATTGATCGGACTCGCTTTGGCGCGTGCTACTCTAGGCAATGGAAAAACGACCATTGAAGGATGTTATGCGCACAGTTGCTTTGTGGACAGTGTGAATGTGAGTGATAGGTCAGGTCCTTGCACACGAGCATCACGGTCTAGCATGTGGTGGTGATAGTCCAAAACTGCCACTTAAAATGTACTTAATAACAAGTTTGAAACAATGTGCAGGATGAAAAAATGGTCTTTGGTCTTCCATGTGCATCTCAGTCCTGCATCTCGGCTCTCACCCTCTGTCCTGACAGGGTCTCCCAATGCAACCCAGTGACCATGACAATCCTATATGAGCTTCCAAAGTTCTTAGACATTAAGTCCTTAAAGGTGAAATATATAATGAATTACTTCATTAATGATGTAGAGATCACAATCTCATTTCTGACAGAAGCACACAACTTGATGAGTGTAACAGTAACACCCCCCCCAAATCAATATATATTGACGGTATTAGTGGTCAAATAATTTCCAATATAATTACTGATCTTTCACTCTGCCTCCCTTAAAATATTAAGCTTCATTTGTATACGGGAAAATATCATTCTCACTCTTGGACACAATTTTAAAATTTCATTAAATTAGCAACTACTTAAATCAGAGACATATTTCTTAGACATACACATTCCATGTTGTGCTATGTCAATAATATTTTTGAATATTAGTTTAAAAGCCATTCAGTGGATCGCTTTCATTTCGTGTAGCAACTTTTAAAACAATTTATTAAACTGTTATCTCCCAAATCCCTATCCAGAGTAAAACATGGTGGTTATGGTCATCCCCTTTCTAAGAGCATCTAGCACAGTACCGCAGCTCATGTCCTTTGAAGAGACGGTTCTCTGACAATATTGACTATAGAAACCTAAGGAGAAACTCTCCTGTGTGTCAGTCACTTACATTAAAGGGTGGGAGCTGGTAAGGCCAGGTTTATTGGCTGTAAAAGTATCCATCCCAAAGGGAGACTTAACTGCACTCAAGTCCTTAATGGAGTACCTGTTGGTTCCTCTGCCAATTTAGTCTCATTTTGTGAACTCTAAGAGAGTGCTAAACTACTGGTGCTAGGAAGATCAAACCAGGGAACCACAGCCTTTCTCCTCTCTGAAGTGAAAAGCAGCCCCACTTGCAAATAGGTTGCTAAAGACCTTTTAGTAGGTAGGTATCTTTTACCAATTGCCAATTAGAAAATCAGATCAGTATCTAAATGTAGGAATTAATGTGTGTTTGCTTTGCTTTCCTTTCTTTTTAAAAGCATTTGTAATGCTTTGGGGCTTCTAGCATTTCGTGTTCTTTAATTTACTGGGCTGAGGTATGTGACAGGAAAGCTCCCTTCTTATTAACAGTTGAACTCACAATCCTGTCACCCCTGGCTTGTTCATTCTAGGGTCTCACGGGATTCCTTTTTCATCTGCCTCACGTGGCCCACTCCTGCCCCTCCCATGGACACAGGGAAACTCAAGATGAAGGAAGGTTTCACTCCACACATGTGTGCAGGCTCCAGAGTGTCCTGGGCACTTCCTCDGTGGTGAATTCTCGTGTAAAATCACTTCTGTGACCTTCTCACATGTTCTGCGTGTCTTTCTGGAAGCTGCTACCCCTGCATCTCTGAGATGCTTTTCTACATTTCATATGTAAGGAGCTAGGGATAGTTCTAAAATCAAAACCTCTCCTTCTGACCTGCTATTGATCACAAATAAAGGATACTTCAAATCAATTCTGAGGTGTCGGCAGATGATTTGAAATCATCTGTGTTTATTGCTCTGGCCCCCGGGCTGCCACACACTGGATTTTCTTTCCAGGACATGAAAATGGTCCTTGGTTCATAGCACTAGAAAATGATACTTTGAAGTCTATTTACACTCATGTACGAGAAACGGTTGTGGGACTTTGTTTTTATCTCATCTTCAGAGTCCTTTTTGCACAAACATCAATTATCCACAAACCCTCCCCAGATGACTGAGGAACATCCTGAGGGAGAGAGCAGACATTCTAAGAGACAAATATCCAAGAGGACTGTTGTGAAACAATGTCTCCTGGACACAAGACCTCCGCACTCAGAAACTCAAGGCTCCTGCCACGGTCTGTATGAGCCTGCGCAAGGTCATGGACGTTGACGGTCAAGAATGGATGGGCAAAGTAGGCAGGGGGCCCACCCCTAGCTGAGGAGTTACTGACAGCTGATGACTGCTAGGGAAGGCGGAGTCGGCTCTCCTCACCTGTGGGCCTGGTCAACTGTCCATGGCCCTACAATGGGCCTAATCCATATGTGTGTGGACAGCACTCACCAGACTCCAGGGGAGATGGGTAGAAACAAGAACAGGAAGATGAGCATGGGAGGGGAGTGATGGAGCAGGTGGGCTCTGGAGGGAACTAGAGAACGTCAGAAGGGCTATAATCAAAATTCATTGCATTAATGTATGAAACTCTCAATAAATAAATAAAATGAGTGAAAASACAACCACATAAAGCAGCGATTGTCTTTTCTAATATAATTAGAAAAGATCACGGCATGCGGCAGGGCTCATCTAGAAAAAAGCCAAGGCAATACCAACACAAAATGCTCTCACAAGTAAAGCAAAGTGGTAGGTGGGCGAATGAAGACCTTTTTCATTTAAGTGAGAGAAAATGACCATCTTCTTATTACTACCCAGATCATAGAATGAATTGGATCACAGGAACTTATGTACATTTCCACACAGTCCATATATTTTTCACGTGGTCTGTTTAACCAGCTGTATTCAGTTCCTACACTGACAGTAAAAATCACTTTGAACTTATCATGTTGAAAGAAGTTCTTGTCCTAGTGCTTAGTAGGCTGGAAACCTACAATCAGGTAGGAGGCAAAGCCATACACCTTCCCCAGGTGCTAGTATGATTTCTTCCCTTTTCCAGTTCTTAGGGCTGAACTAAGACTTGGCTTGTGGCTGCCCGACTCTGGGGGATCATTTTAATCCCCCAGAGTCGTCTTCCTATACTATCCTCTGTGTCTGTCTCTCTGTCTCTGTCTCTGTCTCTGTCTCTGTCTCTGTCTCTCTCTCTCTCTCTCCCCACCCCACCCCCCCGTGTGTGTGTGTGTGTGTGTGTGTGTGTGTGTGTGTGTGTGTGTGTCTTCTGTACCACAAGGTTTGGCCTTAAGAGTGACTTCATGTTTACAAGATTTTGTTGTGCAAAACTTGCTTTTTGATATAAAACTATTGGTTAAATAAAACTGGCTGCAGTTTTGATATAAAACTATTGGTTAAATAAAGTTAGAGGTAGGCGGGTTTGGAGTGACCAGGTTGGAGGAGGAGAGACCAGGGTAGGAGGAGGAAGACTTGATGACGAGGAGAGGAAACATGAACACATGGCCAGTAGAAACAGTGAGTATGTGGGGTACACCCCTGGGGAGGTAGCCAAGCATGAAGTTAGCAGATCAGATTAGGGGTGACCCCTGAGTAACTGTCAACACCAAATAAAATAACCATAGTTTGTGTCTCATTTATTTATAAGCTAGTCCGGGATAAGCTTAAGTTATTTGTACTACAATCTCAATGGACAGCCTGTACCCGTTGGGCTCTTGTAAGAACTCCTGTTATTAGATTCAGATCCTATGTAGATAACCCAGGACGACAACATGTCAGAATCCTTAATTATACCTATGAGTGCCTATTTCCAGCGGAGGTCACATTTCAGAGATCTGAAAAGTTGGTCATAAACCTGCGAATGTGGTCTCTGTAGATACTAAAGAATATTTTCTATTTTGAGTATAATCTCTCCTCCCCATTTTCACTGTGCTCAAATGTCTCCACAAACCAGAAACCTAGGTGGAGGAAGGGAACGTTAACAGACACATGTACACACAAGTTAAGTTTCTTATTATTTAATTTACCGAACAATAGAATGCTTTTTAAAAGATGATTTGAATATTGTGACTAAATTATTTGGCATGTCTAATGTTTTCAAAGGCAGCTTATATTATCATAAATTATTCAAATAAATAAGCATGAATAATTTAGGGCAGGTTTCTACAGTTAAATTTACAGAGTTAAAGGTCTGTAGCCGGTAGAAACCGCAGTGTATAGGGGCTTTCCGCAGGGTCACGGTTCTCTGGCAAGTGTTCTAGAGTGTGGTGGTTGCTATAATGTGGAGATAATAATGCCAAAGCAACTCTGACAAGCTTACGTAAACGTGAGAGAATTATTGAGTGTCTGCTCAGTTCAAAGGCACAATAGAAGCAGGTTCACATAAATATAACCTTGTGGTGGCTTATTTTTATGTTTGGAGGCGTTATATTACATTGCTTGTAATTGTGTTATTGTTGGTTTTTGTTGTTGTTTGGTTTTTTTTTTTTTTTTTTTTGAGACGGGGCAACTTTGATCTCAAGAAGCTGCTTACTCAATCACTTGAGTCCAGGAATTGTAAGAGTATCCCTGAATGCCATTCTATTTTCATATGAATCAAATCTACCAAATTTCATACTGTCAATGTCATTTTTATTATGATAAGCACGACCTGTTAATGTTTACTACTCTGAGGAAGAACTAGGTTAGACACTATGTATGAAGATAGTTTATGGCTTTATGGCGGGAGGAACTGGGAAGGGGGACAACATTTGAAATGTAAATACATAATTAATAAAAAGGAAAGAAAGATTAGCTTTGTAATCACTAAAAGCAATGGGGTACAAAAGTATACAGGAGAAACCATACCTCAAGTTGTTAATTTCAGGCTTTCCTGGATCTAAAAGTACATAGCAGATCTTTTCCTGAGATGGTGAGCAGAGGCAAGTAATCACAGTCCTGAGACTTTAGGGTGTGTTGCAGGGTCTCAGGGACATTCTACACGGTGCCATGTGGCTAACGTGGGATGCTTTGGAGGTTAGTCGCATTTCACATAGATTTGAGTTTTTACTTCTTCAGTTACTATTAGGATATCACGGCAATGTAAGTCTATGCACAATGTAAAGTTTTGTTCAGGGAATACGAGTTCTGTTAAAAGGAAAGATGACATATATTAGGCGAGGTTTTAGCCTTCTATTTTTGAATATGGAAGGACAGAGACTATGTTGCTATGTTTGCGCTGATTATAATCTTGCTCTGTCTAGAAATAGAACAGGAAGAGATAATTCCATCTTATCTGAACTGCCTCATTGAAATATGGGGTTTAAGTGTTTTTGTGAGAAGCTGGCTGAAGACCATTCCACTCATTCAGTGAAGTTTGGAAACCTCCTAGTGATGTACTCTCAAGTGCAGTTCTGCAAATAGCCATGAATGACTTCATCTCCACGTGTAATAAGCAGCCCATGCCTTTAACTTCGGTACTGAGAAGACAGAAGACAGACATGGGAAGATAGTCCCTTGAAGACCTCACTGAACAAACTACCTAGAAAACCCTTGTCAAAACAAAGATTCATTTTTTCCCCAAATCCTCAAAAAGCTGCAGTGTGGAAGGCACTATAGCTGCTTAGGTTTTCTTTCCCACGTGGCTTGGCCCACTGCATTCCTCTGGCTTTAACTGGGGGATCAAGTGCTGGAAAAAACATTTTCCTGATTGCGTTTTTTAGAGGGAAAAAACTCAAAATGTTTTATAACAATTAATCCCAGATGATTTTGAAAGTTGAACATCTCTCTTTAAAACAAGGAGTTTTTACTAAGTTCTCCACTTTATGGCTATCTTCCTATCTAAAGGTTTTGGTGCTCTTCGTCTTGAAACTATCTGCAATGCATTCCGAATTCTTTTTTTTTTTTTTACTGTTAAAAGTCATCCATGCCAAATGTTTCAAACAGTCCAGTAAAGTTCGTCTGAAGAAGCAAACCACTGGAATCCAGGAGCGATACAATCAAGGGCTGACTGGGAAAGTAGAGATCTTCTATGAGGACACATTTTCTCCATGAGCCAAATAAGCCAATGTCAGTCTGTTGGGATGGGACCATGTTATTCAGAAAATCTACCAAAGGTCCTTAATTTAAAACGGAGAGACGTCCTGATAAACCCGTGGAAATCTAGGAACATAGAAAGTCAAGAATGCATTTAATATACCTAGCTTTCATAGTTCAAATGACTCCATCTCTAACAATATAACAAGGATATATATATATATATATATATATATATATATATGCATACGCATGCCTACAGTCAGTCAAAACCATCTAACTGAAAGCCCATTTTCATTAAAGTATTTAATATTCCATGTAGTTTATGAATATTAAAGACTGCCAGCACTGTACCCCCTCTAGAATATAATCCTGTAGTCACTTGGTGACTGGGCGCTGTCATGTGCAGCTGTTAGCCGGCAATGTACAGGGCATGTGGTTGGAAAAGATAAAATAAAAATGCAAAATGTTTTCTACAGATGTTCTCTCATTTTTCAAGTCAAATCATCATAAACTGGCAATGCGTGCATCTCTTTGTTAACAAGGTATAGTCTGTGTTAACAGTTTTTAGTGATGACAATATCAAACAACTGTCGAGAAATATACAAAGTTTATGATCCTCCCAGGACTGAGGTTGAGGTGAGGGTCACTGGATACCAGGAATGTCAGAGCAGCCTGTGTGACAGAGATGCTAAATAGCATCAAAAGAAATTAGAAAGTCCTTTACTCGTCATATCATGTAACATAAATACAACCTCAACCATGTAGCACGCTATGCACAGTGACTTATAGGTATATGTTATTCTATTATAAATATGCCATTCACATGTAAAGACAAAAATGGGATTATTCTTTTAATAGATTTTATCACTGTAGATGCACCATAGTTAACATCTGTGCCACTGAGAATTTAGCTGTGTTGAGCTTAGGTATATTGCTTTTCATCATAAGCAAATGTAGCAAATATTTCTATATTTATTTAAATTTATACCTGGATAAATTCTTTTTATATTTAATTTTTAATGTGCATAAGATCTGTAGCTTCTGTAATTTTTTCTTTTCTTTTGAGATTATGGTTATATTATTCCCCTATTCACTTTCTTCTCTTTAAATGCTCCCTGTTAACCCATCTGCTCACTTTCAAATTCATGGCCTCTTTTTTTTCAATTGTTATTACATACACATGTATATACACATTTATCCCTAAACAGAATCAGCTCAGTATGTATAATGTTACTCACATTCATGTTTGAGGATTGACAATTTAGCATTGGGCAATCAGTTGGTGTGACCTTCTGTGGGCAAGACTGTTTCTCCTACTTAGGTTTCCTTGATTTCTTGCAGTTTATTGGGTAGGACAGAAGTCTCATGGGCTTTCCCCCATCTGTCTGGGATAAATTCTTAAAAACAGAATTCCTAAGCCCAAAGCAGGATGTGTCCATGCATATGTTGGTCTTACTTCTGCAGCTGAGTAGGAATCTGAAATTAGTGAAGCTGTGCTCTCCCCAGAGAGTACATGATGGTTTTGACTTTTACTAAGTTAGATGTTTTAAAGTACAGGTAATATGACAGGTGAAAACTTGAATCATTATTGCTATATGATTTCTACCATAACTTGAAGAGACTTGCAAAGTATAGGCGTCTCATTTGGAGTATTTATTACTACCTAAACCGAATGAAAAGGAAATCACTTGGAAAGTGGCTGAGTGTCGTGAACAGCAGCTCACTGGAGCATAGTACTTAGAAATGGTTTAATAGTGATGTAGTGAAAATTGCCATGGGCATTTTCCTTAGTTATTTCTATCATATACCAATGTTCCTCTAGGAATCCACCCTCACTCTCACTCATGACTACTACCATTTCGTTATAGCCATGGAAATACTTTGACTTCTAAAAAGGGACTCCTGATGACAAATAACTACATTTGTGCTTGCCTTAAACTAAAAAGATACCGGGGAGTCCCACATATCTTTTCTGTCTACAACTACATTTATGTGCCTCTTAAAGGCATGATCCTAAAAGTTAAACATGCACGGTATGTTCATAGATAATCATACTGTTAAGTCTCATGTACTCTAGAGTTTGGGAATTGTCCCCTTACCTAATTATGTCAACATTGTTTTCATGGAGTTTAAAGCACTCATCCTAAAATAATAGTCATGTGTGAGTGTTTTCTTATTTCTTAACAACTCTTTACTTCTTTACAGTATTTCTTTGCTAGATGTGTAGCATTAATCAGTGTTCACTCAATGTCTGATGGGATTCTGACATCACTGTACACTCAAGGCAGAGTCCTAAAGGTGGAAGAGAAATGACTGCACTTCCTTCAGGAGCCTCACATCACTGTCTCCTCTACATTCCCTTCAAGATATTCATGTTACTCTCTCCCCTAAGAGTTACCTTGGTCACGGTGTCTGTTCACAGCAAGAAAACCCAAACTAAGACATTAGCCTTCCCTGAACTTTGAAGCAAACCTGGTCCCAGGGCCTAGGGTGAACCTGATTTGGAAAGGTTACACTATCCCTGTTTGTTCCTCTTCCTGGAACTTCAAATGGTGCTGCTGGAAATAAGGACACAAATAAAGATGTAAATAAGAATAAGAATAGCAAAAAAAAGGAGGAGAAGGAAAGGAATGGAAGACAGGAAGACAAAGTGGAGCAGGATGAGAAGTTCACATAATACGTGACCAGCTCTCTGGGTCACAGCTCATGTCACATTCCTCCACTGCCCTCTCCTGTGAATGGGAGTGTTTGCTATATTGCAGGTGAGCATGTGTGCCTCAGATCAAGTGTGGAATCTCGCAGCTACTTTGCTGTAGAAACCACTTACAGAAGATCAGAAGCCCTGTATTCCCTCCACAAAGCCCAACCCTTGCTCTGGAAGGAGAAGGATCTCTCTATTTCCACCCATCTTGAGTAGGTCATGGTTGTCACAGAACCCAACAGCCTGCTAATGCTTTATTTTTAAAAGGACAAGCAGTACCAACACCTGTCAGTTTTCTTCTAAGGAGCTCGATGTAAATGAATGTGGTCCCCTAGAGTTCAAAAGAGTCCAGAGACTCTTCTTCAGCATTCATCCCTCACCTGGAGTCCAGATACAGAGGCAGAGCGAAGACAGAAGAGCTTCCCAGAGGTGAATCAAAAAAATGTAAATTGTATGCAAAGGCTACAAAATGGGAACAGATTGAAGAAACAGATTGGCTCTCAAGGACAAAGCTTGCATTTATGTGTCCATCCTGAATCACTGGACCATGGTTTTATAAAACTAAGCAAACTAAATCTTGACTTTCTGCACCTGCCTTTTTATTTTTCCATCCAGCATATATATACACACACATATATATATACACATAAATAAATGTCTATGTACATGATGTCTATGTATTCAGAGGGGACAGTATACAGCTTAGCCCTGTGTTTACAAGCACTCCATAATAAATAGCACAGATATGCGAATTCATAATCCACGGACCTTCTCTAAGGAGTTACACGTCTGCACACCTAATCCAACAGGCTGGTAAGAGGGAAAGACAAAGGTGTAAGGAAGCTATGGCTGAAGTTTGGTAAACTGCCTCGTAAGTAATTTAAAAGCTTTTTTCTCCCCAAAAATGTCTTTGAAAAAGAATTTTTAACTCAGTGCTTTTAAAAATGTTTAATTTGATAATTCCCTTGAAGATTTTATTTAGAAATGCAAAGAATGTATAAAACATCCATCCAAAAAGTAAAATAATAATACTGATAATTTAATAATTATTCATTATTATTTAAATAAATCGATTTCAATTAATACTAATTCTAAATTATTGTTTAATTAAATGAACTATTATTATTATTATTATTATTATTATTATTATTATTATTATTATTATTATTTACTTTCATGTTTTTTAAATGCACAAGTAATGCCATGCTGACTATAGGGGCAACAGAGACCTTTCTAATATATGTAACATACAATTAGTGTGTCTGCCCTGACCCTAGCTATACTCTGGTTTATTCAGCATTAATTTACAATAATGCGCAAAGGTAAAATGTTCTAATTGACTATCTGTGACCCCAATGCCATTCTCAAGGAACAAGGCCATCATTTGGCACATGAAAGCTTCCTAGTCATTAAAAGATAACTAATTAATAGATTAGATGAAGATGAGCCAATTTACACACTCAAGATCAACCTTTTATATGAAATCAAGTCTCATGACATTAACACACCACTTTCAGATTTAACTGTAGATTTTATAAAAAAAAACAAGAACAACAAAAAAAAACACCCGACTTTAAAAGCTTTTTTTTTAGTGCATCATCTCACCCTCCCTTACTCCCTAATCTAGGTGATTTGTTAGCATGCTCATAGATTTTTAAGGTAGGTTTCACATCCTTCCCCCCGTGCATAATATTCTTGATACAGAATTTTCACAACCATGGTTGTAAAACATGTTTAACCGTAGACCATTTTTGTATGCTTGTAACTGGGATCCATCACTCACTGGCACTCCACCGAGAGGCTGTATTTAAACCTTTACACCACCTTTCCTTATCAAAGGAGCAGTTTGGCATTTGGTATTTGGAGACAGCTATAAAGTAGCACCATCTGGACCACTCTGTTTCAAGAGGGACATCAATTTTTATCCTTGCTGGATCCTGCAGGAATACTCTGCCCAAACTCAGCAAAAGCATGAGTCTGCTATAATTCAGTCATCCCTCTGTGGCCCAGAGTATTTGTGGCAGAAGTAAGGAAGTGCTTGAGTTCATGTATGTGGGTGAAAAAAAAAAAACGATTGTCAGATATTCAACCTCAGAAGCATGAGCCTCTCATCTTACCTTGTCTAATAAGATACCCGGCATCAGTGGTTTCTTAAGTTCTGTACAGAATATTTACATTTAAAGACTTATCCTGAAACTCAGTTCAGTCGGACACTAAAGGCATCCTTTAGGTTTATATCAGGGCATAAAATATAGTTACCAAATGTGACACATGTTCCCTATGTAGAAACTAGAAGCATTTCAAAAATGTAAATTACAGGTTGGCTGCTTTTTCTTTTTAAAAAAGTATTTACTAAAATCTAATCATCTGGCAGATCAGAACATTGGATAATGGTAAGGAGAGAAAAATGGCACATTTCAGCAAAGACAACAGATGATTCAACAGGGGAAGTGAACACACAATTGAAAATAATGATACGGAGCATGGTAGCAATGGGCCCTTATCTCCCTCAAATGAGGAAACTGAGAAAAGGGGTGCAAGTGCAGAGGAAAGGAGACCCCGCGTTGAGGGCACATTCCTCTGTACCTTGGGAGTTGCTGAACATCAGACTCACAACACAAGCATCATTAAAAGTAAAGAAAACAAATGGACATGTAATTTCTTTTAATTGTAAGATTTCCTCTAGGAATCTAAATGGAGGCTTATTCATCCTAGGATTCTGCAGACCTTCCAACAGACACATTCACACCTGGAATTAGTAACTAAAGGACCCACAGGGAGGACAATGGAGCCCATGGGAGAAAAATTGACATAGGTAAACCACTGACCCCATTCATCACATTCCCACAGCTGTGCAAACAGAGTCTGTGTCCCACACTGCCGAAAGCCACTGTGTTAGATGAACATACTCAATAACTACCAGTGTGGTTTCCTGAATCAGGACTTCAGTGTCTCCTCCAATGTATTTGAATATTATGAGTTGCATATAAAGTCATATAAATGTTATACTTTTTTTCTTTTTTAAAAATTTTCTATATTCTTTGTTTACATTCCGAATGAATGTTATACTTTTAAAAGCATGTTGTTTCAACCCAAATTTAAGTAACTTTCTGCTCTGAGAAAAATCACTACATTTGGCAGAGGTATTTTTCCACCAATAGTCAAATGTTCTAGCATAGACACATAAGATGTGATATTCTGGCCCTTATACATCCTAGATCAAAACTTTCATACTGTTGAACATTATTTATTGAAAGCATGGTACTACGCATGCCTGTTCAGTATGGATTTCAATACGGAGTGGGAAAAGGAAGAAGACTAGCTAGGTTTAAGCCCAAATTCACCTAGAAATGGGCAGAAATGATGCAAGGTCCGTCTGTCCCAAAGCTGCGTATGAGAGGAAGGGAGGAAGTTGGCCACTCAGCTCGGGATTTTTACCTTCAGTGGAGAGAAGTGAAAGTCCCTCAGGAGTGTGAATGAGAATTAGGATCACTAGAAACCTAATCTGCATGCTGAATTTGGTCACAGGCTCCTGTCCTGACCCGAGTTCATCACAGTATGTGGACTCAGGAGCACCTGTCAGCAGAGGCGGAGTTGGTGTAATGGAATGAGAAGGGAGATGAGTTTGCCACAGACAGTTGTTGAAGGGGATCATGGTTGCGTGGCATGCATTAGCATGCCAATATGAAAGGGAGCAAGTTAAACTAGGAGCGCCTCAGATTTGGGATCCCGACTCCATTGGTTGAGTTCAAGGCTAGCTATGGGTACATGGTGTGTTTGAAATTAGCCTGACTCGTATCTGTAGCCTGCCCCCAAAGCCATAAACAAGCAAACATGAAAAATCATTAACAAAGAGTCACCCCTGACAAACGTTAATAAATTAATCAAGACATGAAAATACAATGAAATATTTCTATAACCTTGTTAAGTTATACAAGCAGCAATACCTAACAAAACTTAGTTTGTATCTTGCCAACTCGTTGTGTGAAACCATCAACTCCAATGTCAAGTGACAGATCTATTACATTTTCTAGGGATTTTTCTTTACTGAAACTAGATTTTTTTCCTGGTGGTTGTGGTGGTTACCTTGTTTTCCCTCCATTAAGAAGAAATTTATCATTAAGACAACATATTTCTGCTGCTGCTGCACAAAGACATCTCCTGGGAGCATTTGGAAATGCCCAGGAGCAGGACCCATGCTGAAGGGTTCTGGCTTGATTGGCTTAGAGTGGTGTGTAGCCATATACCAGGGTTTCTTAATGGTTCCCCAGGTGCAGGTAATCTTGAGAACCATTGATTTCCTCCTTGATTTGCAGTTTATGAAGAAGTTTGTGCCAGGGAGAGCAAGGAAGCCACCCAGAGTAGGGGGAGGAGCTGGATCTCTCCTCATCCTCAGATGTACTGCCTCTCTGTGTGGGTACCTTTTGGGGGAGAGGGTATCTGAGGTTGCAGAGGTCATGTTTTAAATGCCTGAAACGAGATCTGAGGGTGTGACGTGGCACTCTCTAGTGATCGCCCCTGCCGGTATAGTTACCCACACATCTGAGGCAGGATGTCCACATCGCGAGGAAACCAAGTTTGCAGCAAGTTAGAGCAGTGACATTTTAGTCGCTGGCTGCAGCTGCCTCCTAAGCTGGCCCGTACATTGACTTTTCTATTGCTCAGCTTTCCAAGAGATATATGTGGTTCCTTACATTCCTTCAAATCTGTTTTCCACTAGAGAGGAAATAAAGGGGAAAATGGTCTACAAAGAAAAATGGTCAGAAGATGCCAACCATGTCTACCTAAAATAACTAGATAAAAAGGAAAGGAATATGTCAACCCTACATTTTATGCAGATTTGATAAAACAAGTCAAAAATCTATTTTCTTCATTTAAACAATTATTGTCTGAATATATACTAAGGTGATATATAAAAAATCGTGTTTAGTTTTCACTATGAAAGCAATGTTGGGTAGACTTTCTTGCATTTCCACATATATATTTACATACAGAAAACAAACAACAGTCTTGAATTTGTGGAAATTTTGGTTTTGCATTTAAGTCTATTTTATGAGTGCGCACATTTCAAGGAAGTCATAAAGTAAGAACATATGCTAACCTACAACCAGTGCAGACAGCACATCATTAGAATACACAGAAGGTCCTCACAAACTGGGCTGCAAAGGGAAAGATAGTGACTTATGAGCAGAATGTGACCACAAAGGTGTGCTTATACACCTCGTCTACAATTCAGCACTGAAGATACTGAAGATGCTTCATGTCTCCAAGTAATATCTGAATTGACTAAATGTATAGAAGAAAAGCAAGTACCAAAAATTGTGTCTTTTGATGATGTAGTTCTTAATGGGCTTAGATCCACAACTTCTGCTTCCAAATACTAAGGGTAGACTTTTTTGTATGTGTATGGAGCATTTCATATGAACCATAACAATACCAGTATAGCATGAATATTCTAAGCATGTCTTAGTGATAAGCGAAAGCTCTCTAACTGGACGTAAGGCCCGCACAAGAGGAAAACCATGCCTGGTACTGAAAAGCGAACCAACTGCAAAGGGCAACTGAAATTGTGTGTCTTGGGGAGAAGCTATAACTGCCATTTTACTAAACAGCATTATCCCTAACTTCATTCTCAATATTTGTCCTTAAACCAAAAGGTAAACGTAGTCTCTCACCCATCATCAAGGGAGTGTCTCTTTATAGAAGACACTGACCATCACAGATCAAAACCTCAACAGATCCATGTTCAGAGATGTGGCAACTAACCTATGGATACCTCTGTAACAGGACTACTGCGCCTACGGTTCAGGTATCATTGAAGAGGACGGGCTAGAAAGAGTGTAAGGTCCAGAGCATCATGGAAGATTGTATGTTCTGGAAATATTTGAAGTTATGCACATGAAGTCTCACTAACGTGGATGACAGAGCATGAGCTGAAAAGGAGCACACCAATACACACACTGATAACTTACTGAAAAGCACTATACACAGACATTGTTTTTTAGAACTCTCTTTGAAATAAAGGCATATTGAAAATATTACATTCTGGAGGTGGGAAGATGCCCCAGTGTTTAGGAGCCTGTATTGCTTTTCCAGATGAGGAATTGACGTCAGGCACTGTGTCAATGAATCGTTAAGTACCTGTAACTCAAGCCCAAGGGCATCTACCACCCTTTCTAGCATCTGCAGGAATCCATACTCAAGTGCACATACCCACGGAGAGACACACACGCAAACTTAATTAAAAATAAATTGTTTGTATATGCTGCATTTTAACCTCGGGATAGGGATTGTTTTTCTTTTTCTCCCATTAATGATGGAACTTTAGTCTATATAAACACAACTATCCAGATGTTCTTACAGCAGCAACGGCTGCATATGCACAAATGTGGGGCTTCCTCTACGTTCCTGAAGAATTCTGGAGTCCTCAAGAAAGAAAGTCAAGAAGGAAAATTTTCAAGGCTTAAAAGAAGCTAAATTGATGCAAAAGTCTGGATATTGTCATAAACAGTGGGGAATGTGAGTCTCGCGCTCTTCAGGGGACCTTCCATTCCTCTGAAAGGCAATCTGCAGCTCATGAATACCTAGCCAAATGCAAGTACACATCGAGTTGTGTTTCTCTTAGCGATTGTTTCACAAAATGATCTGCAGTGCCTTTAAATAGCAGTTCTCTCTCTTTTTTTAAAGGTGAGGGAAATGGCAGGGAAAAATAATGTGTAAAAGCTATTCTATTGAACTCTGTGAAGGTGCTGATTTGAAACATAAAACAGTTTTGTGTAGTTCAAAATGATATTAACCAGTTATGTGGAAAGATTTCTAAAATCCATCTGTCATTTGTTGACACCGTTATGTACTATGAGAAGAATCTCTAGAAAATTAAAAGAAAACAAAAATATGATATGCCAATTACAAAATCACTTATAGAATTCATTGTTCCCTGAACACAATTAAGGCTTTTTAAAGTGTACTTCTCAACAATAAATTCGCTTAGGAGTTTCAATAGACCTCTGGATACAAACAAAAAGTTTCAGGGAGTGACATCACTATACTAACTACATGAACCTAGCCTCCAAAACTAGGATTCTGTAATTTTGAAGGTATAATTACTATTTATTGAAGAATAGCTCAGTATAGCCTATAGTATATTTGTTTAATGAACACTGAGCCATATATCAGACAAAAGTAAAATACCATGATTAGATATGACACTCCATGGGAAGATATTAATGTACTGATCTTATTTTCCAAATTATCAGGGCTTTCATCAGGCTGCGCCACACTGCCTCTGTAGCTACTAAGAATCACATCCAACCATCAACCACGGGGTCATTCAGTATTTGTGACTCAGGGCAAAAATAATAAATAAGTATCTGAATGAGGTCAAAGATGATCACCAGTCATTTCCTTTCTAGGAAAAAATGTTAAAATAATGAGCTCAGTAAAGAAAAGCATTCTCTATTTTGTATGTGAGCA
>BDUI01000343.1:200889-215615 GCA_002335545.1 Apodemus speciosus | reverse complement strand
AATATGTCACTAAAGGCTAAAGTATAGAAGGATGGAATTAAAGCCTATTAATCATTTGAAAATAATTTAAAGCATAAAGATAAGCTGCAAAAATGGTGCCTGGAACTTACTCTTGGACTGGAGAGATGGCTTGCAATTAGTAGCACTTGCTGCGTTTCCAGCAGACCTGACCTAGGTTCCCAGCACCCAAGTCAGGTACCCACAAGCACCTGTAACTACAGCTCCAGGAAGACTGTACTCCTATGCACATACTCACACATAAATACACATACACTTAATTAAAAATTAAAGAACTTCTGCTTGCCATTAATTTAGTCACCTTGACTACGAACATTTTACCACAGTTGTCTCGTCCTTAGGAGGAGGAGGAGACCAGTAAATGGTAGTAGAYGAAGAAGTCTTGGGGCACTCGGCAGAATCTGATCGTAATAACCAACTCCGAGACATCCTAAGACACTAAATGCCACAATTGCCAGGAATACAATCACAGCTCATAAAACTGTCTGAGAACTATGCCCCATAAACATGAGGTAAACAACTGTCATTACTGAGGAAATTACACTGAAGGTTGTGGGCTTCTCTTTGTTCCGGGGATCTGTTGAAAATGTCATAGACGCTGAACCTATAGAACCCAAACAAATGAGGACATCTGAGCTCTGCTGCGAGAACTGGGGGTGTGGCTATAATTCAAACCCTAGGATTATGTCTTTGAGCCAAGACATCAGCTGAACTCACAATCCTTCAAAGGGACAGGGATTTGGAAGTCAGAGGAAATCTGGACACTGGCCATCACCCTGAGGCATGCAGACAGCCGAAAATGGATATGAAAGACCCACGGCCAGGCTGTAGCCTGCTGAGCTCTGACCACATAGGTGTGTACACATAAGGGACAGCGAAATGAGGTAGCAACAGAGTGGGCCAGGTTTGATTTGGTGTGATGGGTAATACACACAGCACAGAGGTAGATCTGCAAGAAGGAACAGAAAAACAGAGATGTCAAACCTTAGCGGGAAAGAAAGGCAAAGAAAGGGGACAAAAGGTCACTGCGCAGTTCTCCATACAAGCCACTTGCTCTGTCAGCCAGCATTTCTCAGGTGAAACTGGTTTTCTTCATTAGAAATGTGTTGACATTTGCATTCTTATATCAAGTGATGGTAACTTTTATTATATCCCCAAAATTATTAGTACCAATAACCTTAGCAACTGTACAATAATTGTCATCTTTTGGGAGGTTTTAAGTAAATTTTGAATAGCTTCTTCATTGCTAGCACAACTGTGCATATCTTTACACATTACGTTGTTGAAATGGCAAGAAATGGAAATGAATTATGGGTAGTTCCTAGAGTGCATGAGTGTGTTAGAATAGTTTTCCCCTCCCTGTAGAGATGAGGGGGGATCCTACTCTAAGGAGAAATCATTATACTCACAGAAGAACGAATTCGGTCTTGTGTGTTTTAGTTTCTCTCGGATACGTGGAATTGCTTCAATATGAGTGCACAGTTCCTTTCTGAAGAACCTCAGGGTTGCCCTGGCCTTCAAACCAAGGAAGTCACCAGTGTAACCACAGAATTTTTAATTAAAAGGTTATCATCCAAAAGTCATCCTTTTCCTTAGCAAATATACCAAACATGGGGAAAAAATGAATTGTGAAGTTCTCCTTAAGTATCTGGAAAGAGCATCTTTGTATTGTGTGGTGGGATTCCTTTTCTTCCACAGCTTGTGTTCCCCCTCCCCTCCGCCTCCAGCCATCTTCCTCACGCCCTTCTCCTCTTGCTAAGTTTCCCAGACACATCTTTCTGTGCTGCTAATGCGAGAAGCTCTGTCTTCGACTGTGCCATTGAGTCAGGCTGCTTCAACCATCATTACACAGAGAACATCAAAGCAAACAATTACAGCTCAATTTTAATATCATTTCTTGGCTTCATCCAATTATAAAACGCATTCGATAGCTGCTTTAAAATTAAACTGAAAAATCTTACATGACATCTCTAGCATTCATTGAATAATTAAGAGGAACTTGTGGGTTGGGTTATGAGAGCRAAGATGTCAAAAAAGTTTCAGTTTATAAATGAAATCTATTTTCAAATTAGGGAAAGCAGGGCAGAAAAATGATAGACTGGAGAAGGCAGGGGTTGGAGAGTTGGGAATCGCTTGGTGAAGGCCTGTAGCAAAGAAATGTCACAACAACAATGAATGCAGAGTCGATGTTTATGACTCAAACTTGCAAAGAATACTCAACATTGGGTGGGGCAATCAGGGATCACAAGGACCCTCCAGACAGGACAAAAATACAGCATTCAGGATGGGCCTTGTGGCTCAAAGTACATAGTTTTGTTTTATACACATTGTGCATAAGAATTCTTATTTTTCCCCTAATAACTGAGGCAGGATGACTACTAATATTGATAAACGCTTGACACACAGCAACTCTAAAAGCAGTTCCCCTAATAAGGATTCAGTAAGGTTAAATATGAAATAAACTAATAAATTCATTACATTTAGGAAACCGGTGTATTTACTTTACAAAATGTAACAAACTGTTGTGTTCCTAGTGTTTCTTTTAGGATGAGCTAGCAAGGGGCTGGAAGGATGGCTCAGCAGTTAAGAGCCCTTGCTGTTCTTATAAAGGACTTGGGATCAATCCCCAGATCACAGTATCTGAGCATCTGACACCTCCTGCTGACCTCTATAGGACACTTATGAGGTTCACTGACACCCACGCAGGCAAAAGACTCCCACATATACAATTAAATAAATATAAATCAATTAAGTTTAGATATCAAAATATTTATTGTTCAGTTGTAGCAAATGAAGTGTCCTTCTTCCTCCTCCTCTTCCTCCTCTTCTTCCTTTTCCTCTTCCTATTCTTCCTCCTCTCTCCTTCTCTTCTTCCTCTTCCTCTTCTTCCTCTTCCTCTTCCTTTTCTTCCTCCTCTTTCTCCACCTCTCCCTCCTCTCCCTCCACCTCTTCCTCCTCTTCTTCCTCTTCCTTCTCTCCTTCTTCCTCTTCCTCCTCTTTCTCTTCTTCCTCTTCCTCTTCTTCCTCCTCTTCTTCCTCTCTCTCCACCTCTTCCTCCTCTTCCTCCTTTTCTTCCTCTTCCTTTTTCCTCCTCTCTTTCTTCCTCTTCTTCCTCTTCCTCCTCTTCTTNAGAGAGAGAGAGAGAGAGAGAGAGAGAGAGAGAGAGAGAGAGAGAGAGAGAGAGAGATAAAGAAATAAAATGTGAGCTCCTGCAGGGTGGTGGTGGCACACGCCTTCAATCCCAGCACTTGGGAGGCAGAGGCAGGCAGATTTCTGAGTTCAAGGACAGCCTGTTCTACAGAGTGAGTTCCAGGACAGCCAGAGCTATACGGAGAAACCCTGTCTTGAAAAAAACCAAATAATTTAAAAATAAAATAAAATGTGAGCTCCTTCTTGTCACCAGTCACTAAATTTTAGTGTCATTTTGTGTTGTGTTGTTTTGCTTTATGATTCACATGTGAACACAATCTTCTGCTCTTTAGAGTTCTAGTCAACTAAGCCTAGGATGGTAAATGTTTAGCATTTCCCATTAACCAGCCTGGTTTCTCATGGATCGTGGACAGGCCATGATCAACCTGATGACAGGACAGTGGTATCTTCGCAGAGATAATTCAGCAATGCAGGTATTGGTAAACCTCAATTTAGCTACCAACATATAAAGATTACACACACACACACACACACACACACACACACACACACACACACACACACACACGTCTCTCAAGATCTGAAACCAGAGCCCAGTGAAAGACAATGAATTCAATTTGAAAGAGCAAGGCAGTCTCGGGAAAGGTAGGGTCAGTTATGTAGCTCCTGGGCTGTGATTATGAACTCCTGCCGTATTGTATGTGAAAGCTATCAGGAAAGAACGGCAACTTCCCCCATCGTTTAGAAACTCTTGTTGTGTTTCTAGAGGAAAAAGAGAGAAACATGTGCTTAGGAATTTGAAATTATGGGTTCTTTCAACTCTTCATTCCCAAGTCCTGATTAAAGACTTCCTGAAATTCAATTCTGCTCTATTAGTAAAGAAATTAGCAACGGAGTCAGCTGAACAATTTTAAAACATGAATTTAAATCCTCAAAGGACTGAAAATCAGAACCTGTTTTTTCCCCTTCTTTCATTTCTATCTTTGCTCTTTCATTCTCCCCCCACTCTGTCTCTCTCTCTTCTTCCCTCTTTCCCCTTCTCTCCTCATCTTATTCAGTTGTGTTGCAAAATGTTTGGTTATTGGTTAAATCTGGAAACTGTCTCCCTCAGTGGTAAAAGAGCCTTCTGGGAAAGTCTCAAAGGCAAAGACAAAAGTGACATTCATAATTGCTCCTTCACCACTGTGATACTGGGCCTAGACAGGCTGACTTTTTTTTTTTTTTTGATCTAAAAAGTCAATTACCCTGAAGTAGCATTCTTATTTATTTTGTCATACAAACATACTGAACGATTAGTTCTCACATACCGTATGTGTATTTCAGTCAATGTTTAACAAAAGTCACTTGCCAAATTATAATTTATAGGACAACTTGACAGGTTATAGATTCTTCCCCCAAAGAAATTCTAGCCAATAAAATGAATATCTCCATTTGATAGCACCTAAGGATTACTCTGTTTGTTTGTTTGCTTTTTTGACTTATGTAAACTCCTAATAAATGTTTTCAATCTTGAAATTTGGCTTTTACAAAGAACCCTGTATTATTTGACTGCTTGACAGYGTAAATGATTTTTCACTTACGTAAACCTAATGTGTTCAGGATAAGCATGCTCACTACAAAAGCTATAAAGTGGGAGTGGCCATGGGTAAAGGGCAAGGTTTGATCCCATGAAGATCACTGTGACCTTATTCATGCCACCACCCTTTAATACAGTTCCTTGTGTTGTGGTGACCCACAACCATACGATTATTTTCATTGCCACTAATTTTGCTACTATTATGATTTTGTCATGTAAATATTTGATATGGAGGGCATTTTATATGTGACCCCTTTGAAAGAGTCCTTCAGTCCCTAAAGAAGTCACAGCCCACAGGTTGGGAACCACTGCTGTGCATAATTAATTGACATAGAAACACATTCAGGCATATGAAAGGTCTGACCATTTGGAAGGCCCTTTTCATTTTTAATACTCAAAAATTCTGCAATTTTCATATTTCTTGTATCGTGACTAATACTATCCAATGAGCAAAAGTAAAACTTATGATAAAAAGATTTCAAGAGCATATTAGACACTTATAGGTCACAGTCCATTAGTGGGGCAAGTCAGGGCAGGATCTAAAGGTGAAGCTGTTGAGGAACATGGCTTTCCGTGTCATACACAGCCGGTTTTCTTGTATAGTCCAGCCCTGTCTGCCTCTGGATGCTGTTTCCCACAGCAGGACGAGCCCTCCCAAACCAATAATCCATCAAGACAAATCTCTTACAGTCAAGGCCACGGGACATCAATCTAGGCAATTCCTCAACTGAAGTTCTTTCTTCCCAGTGACTCTAGGTTTTGTCAGGCTGACAGCAAAACCTTCCTAACAGAGATATAAAAGTGAATTTTATCTAACTATATATTATTATTTTAAAGCAATTAAATATTTATCAACCACCTATTATGTTCTGACTTTGAATTTGAGAACATATACATGAACAGGCATTCAGATATAGAATGATATATCCTAGAGATTAGGGATCAGTTTGAACAGACAAAATTCATTACCTAAAACACAAAGCAGCTCTAGGGCTCTGTCAAACCAGAGTTTTCAGTAAGAGCTTTGTAGAAAATACTGAAATATTCACTTGAAATTAATGTTGGGTCCACTCTAATAGACTAATTTTAACTCGATTGTGTTTAAATATACTATTTCTAAACATGTCCTCAATCTGAAATACTAAAGATATTAACATTTGAATTATCAGTAAAGGCAATTAAAGTAGTCTCTGATTAGAAAAATAATACTGATTACTAGGAACAACACATATTTTAATTTAGAGACCAAACTAAAACTCATGAATTTTGACTATAGAATAAAGGGATTTTGACTTTTAAATACACAAATATTGTCACAGGAAAAAAAAACCTCACACATATTCCCTTGTAGGGAAGAGAATTTAGTTTCTGAGGGGAAAGGACATCAGTGATTGAGGCATTTCACAAATATGTCTTGAACATTTATGTATGTTCAGTGATATCTTCCTTCTCGTACATTAAGAGGATGAAAAATGTGATCTTTGGCTTATTATACCAATCAGGAGACTGTTCCAGACACTGGGGCAAAGCTAGAAACAGCAAGCGGATTTCTAGCCTGCTCACCGCAGGTTTTAACCAGTTGATCTACAGACATGGTTTGGATGTGAAGATAACTTGACGATGCTGAATGAAGAGACACCTGTCATGTGAGTCTACTGACAAACTATCATTGTTCTCCATGGAAATTTATGAGAGAAACAGCCAATACCATCATCAAAGAGCCCAGTTAATAATAGATGTAAAAGGAGGATTACGATAACTAAATTTTATATCTCTGCTGCCAGTGGCCACCGATAATGCTGAGTGCTTCCTATGTACCCACTGATTTATTTAGCTCATTATCCAGTGGGTTGGATACTGCAGTGTCAATGAACAAAGACCCTCAGGCCTGTAGGAAGCAGGGTTCTCCGACTATGTGAACACGTTTCAGAGATTTATACAGTGATCGAAATTGGTACCCAGTGGTGGTTAACTCAGCTAAAAGTGAATCTTTTTTGAGGAGTGTTAAAAGAAAATTCAAGGAGGCGAAAGATACCCAAAGGTAAAGTACTATGCATTTAGGGTTCAGGTTTCATAGTGCTAATTGTTATAGGAAGAGGATACAGATGAGATAAAGTTGTAATCACTTGTCTTTTCAATCCAGAAATGAAAAGAAAATTGGGGGAAGTGCCTAGGACTCTGCAGTCACTTTTTCTCTTTCCATGCAAACATTAAGGCCACAGATATGAGTACATTACCAGTACAACAATCTTTTATATGTATATGGTGAACCTGTATGGAGTAATTACCCACTGGATCTTTAGAATTAGTGTAAAATATGTCTTTTTTTATCTTGACCTAGTGTCAGGACAATCTGTTCCAAGTTTGACAAAATATCTAATATTTCAATCTAATTGAATCTTTTGACCTAACTGTGAAGTACAAAGATKTAGAGAAAGAAACAGTATCTATTTCTACATGTCAGATTACTTTAGTGGCCAGTTTAGGCATAGTCTTTGTATTTTCAGATTAAAGTGCAGTGTTTTATTGTTATCTCTTATTTTTAAGTATAAGTATGCTCATGCAAAAATGCCTGCATACCTATTTTCCTAAGAGACACAGCAGGACACAAAATAAGAAAGAGAGTTTCCAGATGGTTTAAGAGATCCCAGAATGTCTGAATATAGCATCACACAGTGCTGTGCCAGTTTTCAATATATTTATTAAACTCACTATCTACATAAACAGAAAGTGTGTCTAACCTTTTCCTGAAAATTTTAAACTGCTAAGTAGGTCTCAAAGACCATCCAACTGGACTTAGAAAGGAATCGTTTGAAGTAAATGGATTCTTGCAGATAAATAATGGCTTTCAAACATCAGCATCTATTTTTCTGGCAAGAATAACAATTTTATATCTCATTTTAAGTCACTGATTTTTTTTCTCCATTGGGGAAAAACTGCAAAATGTAACTGAATTTTCTTGGTCCTTCTGCCTATAATTATTTCTTTAATTGCTCCAAGAGTCCCTTCTGAAGTTCTATTCCTATTCTTGTTATGTTTTAGGCTGATCATATTTCATGCTTTTTGACAAAAAGCCTTTTAAAAAAGAAGTTTTAAATAGCTTTCCACTGAAAACCATTTCACAAAATTGACAAGGACAGACGAAACATTTCTCTAAAAGTATGAGCCCCATCTAAGTGATATTTTAAATATACATATGTATTTAAAATATATTGATATCTTCATGAAAATATCTTGTTCCCAAATCTAACCCATCTACATGTCGCGATGGGAAAGGAAGGAGACAAAATTCAACAGTGCTCCAATCTGGGGGGCCAGCTCAGCTGATCTTTGCACCAAGGAAGTAAGTATAGATACAAATGATGAACTGCACTTTTAGCCCAGTTAACCGTGACTGGGTACCAATTTCATCACTGTATAAATGGCTAAAGCATACTCCCATACTTGCCTTGGAGAACCTTTCTGCCTATTGCCTGAGTTCACTGGCACTGCCAATGAATAAGTTCTTGTTCTCATTCGTCATGAAAGATCTGCAAATGTGTGCCACAGAGGTCAGATGAGAAGGCTTGAGGGCATGCCTGTCTTCTGAAAATTTGAGCCGGAAGTGTCCTGCCCCTTAGAGGTGGAATTGAAACAGGACTAAGTCTACAACATAGGATGGATAGGTATCCCAGACACCTGTACACTAGGCTCTGAGGAAGGGAGACAGGGCAGAGAAACAGGAGAGGAAGGGAGAACATGGACTGCTTCAAGAGGAAACCAGCATGCACCAGTCAGCTCTAGCTGCAGCTCATCTTAGTGGAGAAGCAAGAACAGCTGGGGCTTGGGGTGCTGAGTGAAACCAAGTGTTTTGAGTCCTGGAAAAAGGACATCTTTCAGCTATTTACTTGTCCACTAGGACTAGCCGCTTTCTTGATTTAACATTTTTGCATATTCTGTTCCTTGCTTCTGAAATGGTCTTCTCTCATCTCTCCACATCTTTATTCCACATTTCTTCCACACCATTAACCACGTGAGGCCTTTCGCATGATATCCTGTGTAAAGGTCTTAGGTGGTGTTGCAGTTCATTTACTCATTTTATTATTATTTTGTCTATTTCCTGAACCGTATCTTGAGATTCCTGGGTTCAATTATCTTTATCTATTTCATCCATAGCTCCCTTTTCATTTCCTAAAACATGGGAAGGATTCTCTAAATCTATTTCTTAGAATAAGGGATAAATGAAATAAAGTGATAAAATATCGTACACTAGGAGTAGTCATTTATCATCAGGGGACTGAGAGAATAAGAACAAGTTTCTAGAGACACATTGTGTTCTGTGAGCATGTGTCTAGAGCCAAAGTCAAGATTGTCTAGAGACTCCATGCTCCACCATTTTGAGATTCAGTGGCTTTTGTATCAGGATCTTCACATTTCTGTGCATCACTAAGTCCCACAAACTAAGTTTTGACTTGTTCATAAGCATCCACGTAGGTTGAATATTTTTTATAAATTTTAATTTGTTTGTTTATTTATTTATTCATTTACATGTCAAATGCTGCCCTCCCCGCCTTCTGGCCCTTCTACACAGAGTCCCTCCCCTGCCCTTCTCCTCTGAGAGTATGGTGCCTCACCAGGGTATCCCCCTACCCTGGTGTATCAAGTCTCTGCCAGATTAGGTGCATCCTCTCCAACTGAGACCAGACAAGGCAGCTCTATTGGGGACTGATACTATAGTCGGTCTACAGCTTTAGGGAGAGCTTCTGGCTCTGGTTGTTGTGGGACCTACATGAAGACTGAACAGCATGTTTGCTACATATGTGCTGAGCTTGGCCCTCATTCCAGCCTATGTTCTTTGGTTGGTAGCCCAGTCTCTGAGAGCTCCGAGGAGTTCAGGCAAATTGACTCTGTTGATCTTCCTGTAAGGTTCCTATCTCCTTCAGGATTAAAGCTGAACTTCAACAACAACAGAAAGAAACAGAAAGCCCACATAATCCTAGAAACTGAAGAACTCTCTGTTCAAGGATCACTTGGTCAGGCTAGAAATAAAGAAAAAATTAAAGACTTTCTAGGATTCAATGAAAACAAAGGCACAACATACCCAAACCAATGGGATACAATGAAAGCAGTGCTAAGAGGAAAGTTCATGGTACTAAGTGCCTCCATCCAGAAATTGGCGAGATTGCATACGAGCAACTTAACAGCACACCTGGAAGCTCTAGAGCGAAAAGGAGGTTGAATTCTTAAATCTGCCCTAACATCACCATTCTGATACTCTCGAGAGTTTATATTGAGTGTAGTCCATGTTCTTAATGATCCCGCTTTGTATCCCCAAACAAGTTCAGCAAGGAAGGCCTAGTGCTTAAGCCATAGCACTAACTTGAGACACTTAAATTTTGGAAAAGTTAAATTTACAATGTATGGAAGGAGTACACAGCTTCCAGCGTGAAATCACTAGATTCTAATAAAAAAGAGACCACACTCTCTCAATAGAGATTCCTCAAGTGGAGAAGGTGGAGGTAGATTAACTCCAAAGGTCACCACCTTTCGGGACCCCAGGGTACTCTAGGGGGACTGCAATCTAGCTAAGAAAGGAGAGAACTGTTGGCCATCTGGCTGCTCTGAGGAAACCTTCCTTTACATCCCGTCACAGAATCGAGCCCTACACTGGTGGAAAAGAATTGCAATTGGGCATCATTTATGTTTCTAGCCAGATTGCTACACTGTGATATACACTGAGCACACTGTGACAGTCTCCCTCAGGGAAGGCTGYCTAGATCCCAGGCCGGAGTGTGCGGTCACTCTGGGTGGAAGCCCAGATGAGTACAAGGGGGCAGACAGGGACCGCAGGAACCACTGAGAAAGATCTTGCTGAAGGCCAGGAATGCCAAGAGAGCACTGGCATCACTCGGTTGTTATCTCCTAGGAAACAGAAAGCACGCCCCAATCAGACGCATCCTGATTGGGCCAGTTGGACTGGCCAGTTTCCCTTCCTTCCTTTGCCTCACCCTCATTCCTGTCCTAAGTCATTTAACAAGTTCCCACACAAGCAGTGTAATGGTGCCTCAATCCTAGGAACACACTGGCCATACAGACACACTGCCAGCGGTTTGTCCACTACCCAGGCTCCAGCTCGTAAGATCTCACATAGGAATCTACAGAAATCTTCTCTATAAACCTCATCCTCTGTGGTCCGTGGACTTCACTCGTGAGCTTTGCACAAAAAGAATCCAGAGACCATGGGATGTTTGTATGTCTGTCAGCATCTAATATAATAGTCTCTGAATTAAAGGTCCCACAAGTCAAGAGCAAAGGTTTCTGTCAAATACAAAAGAACCACACATTCCACTTAACAAATGGAATCAAGGGAAATCTTCCAAAAAGAAAAAGAAGACTTCTGCTAGACAATGAGGCGGCAGTTTGAGAAGTAGACATTCAGCTGGGGGAATTCTCCTATCCCAATTCTTTGATTCCATCAAAAGTTTCTTACCCCAAAAGAGATGAATAGGCACACAATCTTGTTTTCCATTGAAGATGGCCCAGTTACAGGAATTGTCCAGTTATATTTTTCTTTATAATATTGGGCTAATGTACCACAAAACCCACCCCTGTTTTGATATCCCTTTATTAAGAGCAGGGTATATAGCCGGGCAGTGGTGGCGCACGCCTGTAATCCCAGCACTTGGGAGGCAGAGGCAGGCGGATTTCTGAGTTCGAGGTCAGCCTGGTCTACAGAGTGAGTTCTAGGACAGCCAGGACTACACAGAGAAACCCTGTCTCAAAAAAACCAAAACCAAAAAAAAAAAAAAAAAAAAAAAAAAAAAAAAAAAAAAAAAAAAGAGCAGGGTATAACGTGACGTGTGGTAGATATATTCTGAGACTTAGCTGTAGAAGTCATAGCACAGTTTTGCTTGTTTGACTGCTTTTACTAAATCCGCTCAGATATATTTTCAGTGTAATAGTATTATTATTAGTTTATAATAGTATTATTATTACTAATAGTAATATATATTACACTGTAATATACTAGCATGTTTTATTTTCTTGTCATTCTGAGATTTCTGCCCCTTCATTTCATTTTGTTTATTTTATTTTTTTTTTACAGAATAGGAGGAATTCTGAGCACAGGAAGTTTAAGTATTTAACTATAAACCACAAGAGTAAAATGATGTTATAAAAAACATCCCTCCAAACTCCCTTTCCTGGAATTTGTGTCTTGCTGCCATATTCCACTTCCATATTTATATTCTAACCATCCCTTTATCTCAGCCACAGGATTAAAATTTTGCTCTTGAAAGCCCTGGCATTTAGTTACTCCTTATGAAAAGGTTTATCTCCCCATATATGCAATCAGCTTTCAGCCTTGGGTTTGTATAAATCTCACTATTTTGTGATGTTAAGGGGGTGGGGATGTGTTGATTTACATGCTTTGTTAAGGCTTTTATAGTGGGCTGGCTTGGTTTTCTACACATCTGGTTATCAGGTGCTATTAACAGGCTCATTACCATAATTTATTATTTACCTGACTGTGACTTTACCCATCTGGCATTTCATTAAGTGCCACACACCTGGTACTCTGTGTTATTTTGTAAAAAGACATTACTTTTGTACTTTTCACAGAAAAATCAGGAGGACTCTGGTTTTTATCCTCTTTTCTTAATCTTGCGTCTCCTTTCACAATGAAATAGCTCTTAGACCTTTTAGTGTAAAACCAAGTTTAAGATAACACAAAGTGAAATTCAGACGCACAAAGCCCAGCTTTTGATATGAAAATGTTCTTTCAATAACACCACAGCCTCCTCAAACCCACAGTGTTTCAAATGTACTTTACAATGAGGCAATCCAAATCTTCCTGTGAGATGTATTATTTTAAGAGGGTTTCTCATATTTGCTGTGTTGCAAGTTATTGGGTCTTCCATTAGCTCAGCGTTGCCAGCTCTCAGATCATACAAGGACAGTGGGAGGAAATTCACTGTATTGGCAATTTTCCTTATTTGTGCTCAGAGGAACAATACCTTTTCTAGAAGACAGGGAAGAGAAAAAGGAAAAGTGAAAATGTATGATATTTAGTTTCTACTGGTGAAGTAGTAAATGTCATAATCAATTTCCTTAGCTACAATGATTTAAGAGTTCAGCAATTTGGGRCCCCAGGGATGCAGGTCATTAAAAATTATGCATACAGTAAACTGTTCTTTGATTTCTGAAAAGTCTAAGTTGTGTCTATGTGTGTGTGTGTCTTTGTGTGTGTATGAATATATGTGTGCTTGTGTACTTGTTTCTGTGTATATATTTGTGTGTGTCTGTGTCTATGAATATTTCTATGTATGTTTCTGYGTGTCTCTGTGTATCTGTCTGTGCCTGTGTGTATATATGTGTATAAATATTTATTTTCTATCTATGTACATATGTATGTTTGTGTCCTTGTAAATGTGTCCCTGTGTCCCTGAATATGTGTATGTGTATATATGTGTGTTTATGTGTCTATGTATAAACCTATGTTTGTGTTTCTGTGTCTCTCTCTGTGTGCATTTATATGTGTGTATATGTCTCTGTGTCTATGTGTATCTGTGTATGTATGTCTCTGTATATATGTGTGTATCTGTGTCTTTGTGGACACCTATGTGTATTTATGTGTGTGTGTGTCTATATGCACATATATGTGTTCACATAATTTGTCTCTGTGTGTATCTATGTGTATGCATTTCTGTATGTATGTCTCTCTGTGCGTGCTTATGTGTATGTGTGTCTGTGTTTATAAGTGTGTGTATATCTACAAGGAGGTCCACAGAGAAAGCTGGTCTATATATCTAGACACAAGCACACCATGCATTGCTTTGTTCCTAAGGATGAAACATCAGCTGAATTACTARTTGAAATAGCACACCATACACTGGAGCATTTGATAGCATGGTTCTCAAGAGATTATATTGAGCAAGGTACCTTTCACACCCTGGACTCAATCTGTGCATTTAGCATAAGCAAGGAATACATCCTTGATGCATTTAACACCAATATCCCAATAGAAGAATTCTCTGTTCATCAATATGCCCTGAAATAAAGAGGTGGAGCACTGTGAAGCCAGTGAACCAAATAATACAGCCCTCTGAGGAGAAGAAGGATGAAGGAGGGCAGCATCCAGGCAGGCAGCAGGAGTACTAGTGTTGGCAGTGGAAAGGAAGATCTGGGGCGGCGGAGAGGGTGGGACAGGAGATAGTGGTTAACTGCAGAAAACCAGCCACGAACTGACTCACTGTGTTGTTCAGACTAAACCTGTGTCATCAAAGAGATTTCTGCTTTGAGCAATCAATAGTTGTTTTGGAAACCCACAATAAAATGAAGCCTACAACAGATTTCCAGAGCTCTGGTGGGTGTCTGGAGTCCAGAGAACAGCCTTAGGTATTTAAACTCTAACATTCAACTAAAGATGATCTTAATGGTGATTGAAAACATCTTTTCAATAAATGAAAACACATTTTGCACACTTTCTTTAAAAGGTTTATTCATGATTTGGACAAACCCAGATGTAGTCTGGGACGATTCTAGGACTAAAGAAATAAAAGTTGATGGGAAAGGAAAACCACCAAAGAGGAAATGAACTGATATGATTTAATGTACGTTATTATTACCATAGTAAATTATGTTGGTCAATGCTGTCTCAAGTAGAACTTAACTTGATTTAAAGCCAAAATAGACCACTGAATTATTTTCAGTTAATTATGATCAAGCCATGTGTTGCAATGAGAACAATGTGTTAATCAGTCAACACTACCTCAGTGGTGACAAAATGGTGTGTTTCCCTTCCGCTGGAAAGAGTATGTCTCGCCAACAGAAGAAGGCAAATGATTACAGAAATCATGCTTTTTGGGTACGGAAAAATCTAACAGACTTTTGAAATATCAAGCAATGTTAAGACTGTTATGACAAAATCTCCACATAATTCCTTTATTCTTAAATATTTTATGATGTGTTTAGTGTGTGTGTGTGTGTGTGTGTGTGTGTGTGT
>BDUI01000343.1:183203-193747 GCA_002335545.1 Apodemus speciosus | reverse complement strand
GTCTTAAGACTAAGACAATAAAGCACAATCAGGGTCTTGAAGACTGCAGTATGTGTTGACTGTCCTTCAGATGAGAACACATCACAGCTTCAAAACACTGACAATGGCCTGAGCTCACAAATAGAGTGATTTCTTTGTAGCAACCATTATTGTTCACAACATTCATTGTGAGCTCCCTATGAATAGTTAGTAATTGTTGTTATACTGAATTTTCAGATTGTAAAATAGGCATATAGAAGCCAAACAACATTCTCAAGGCCAAGGATAGATAGGTCTACTCCTAGATGTCTATACATTCATTTTTTAAACAATATTTTCTAAAAAAAGTCTTCTGTGGATCCACATAGAACAATTTGGACAGACATAATGGAGTGTTCTTTGATGCAAAAATACTATTTCCTGGGCTACTAACTTATAGTTCAACTTTTAAATATTATAAGAAATAATCATGATTCATCACATATAGAAAAATAACATTTATATTAACTCAGTGATAGAGAATATTGAAGTTCTGACACAGTTTCCTCATAATTTTCTGGATAATCAAAAAATATTGGAAGGGGGAATGACACCTATTAGCCCTTGGACATCAATGCACCGAGAGACTGACAGCTTTATGCTATTCTAGGTTTTGGGCCACAATAACTGTCAAAGCAGATTGATGGGTGATCTAGTCCATTGACCGCCAATTGTTCCAAATTGACTGGAATTCAGGCAATTTCTACATTTTATAGGCCACGATGAAAAGCAGCATTATTTCTGCATCCTACTGTAGAGAAAGAAGAAATGCCCATATTTAAGGGAAGACTACCTTTTGCAAAGGGGCTTCCAGTGGTGTGACACCCCAGCCCCAGAGCCGGGAATGAGCCATAAAGGTGCTTCGTGGTACCACCCTCCTCCCTCAGCTGTCCTCTCAGCACAGGCTCTGATGGATGGCCTCAGACAAAGACCAAGGAATGCGTTCATACGATGATCTTATTGAACTGTTAAGGACAAAACCAAGCAGTCAACAAAAAGACTGGCTTTTCTAGGGAACATTCTGAGCATTTGAAAAAACAAAGTGACATCAGTGGAAGGAAACACCTTCTCACTCTGTGTGCCTTTGTGTGTCTCCTAATCTATCCYTGGRAAAAAAACACTGAGAGAGAAGAAATGGCTGAYGGTGAAGAGCCAGTCTGAAGAACTGTAAAAGAAATGTCCCTGCAGTAGAAGATTGAAGACTACCTTTCCAACTTTCTAAAGCTGTTGTACATACTGTGCGCATTCCTCCCCACGTTTACACTGACAGCACACGGAGMTCACCTGCCCCACATCAGGGACATCCTAAGAAAAGAGCTCAGAAGATGTGGGGATTCCTGTTGCTTTCTAACTCCATCCGTAGTCAGTGACAGCTTTCCTTACATTCTGCAGACTTAGCCAAGGTGAAATGACTGTCAGGCTAAACCTCAAACTTGGGCTACTGTCAGGGTACACCTGTTTGCTCACCTACTGTGTGTCTTTGGCAGCTGTTTGAAGATACAGATAGCATACAGGTGCCAAATGCAAGGGACAGTTTGAGGGGACAGAGCCCCAGCCTCAAAGCTCACAAGTGACAGGCATTTGAAAGGAATGACATTTGGAGCAAATTCTAGCCACTTTTGGGGTACAGTTTTTGCCTAATACCTTGTCTTCAGGACTCCAAATACCTCCACAAGATTGAGTTAAATTCACCACAACTCACTTGAATGCACTCACACCTCTGCACACTGCCGTTCTCTCTACGTATGTAAAAGGAAGAATAATACAAATTATACTTCATCTTCCAATGATCTCCTAGAAAATGAACGTATTTTCCAATATAAATCAGCCTTTCCTGCCTGTCATTTTCAGTCCCAACTTTAAGCAAGTTCACTTCACAGCAAACAAACCTGTCCAGTAACATTTAGCAATTAGTCAAATATTATTATAATTTTAAATTAAAGAAGAGAGCTGGAGTCTGAGCTTGTGAAATGGTTTTCTACACAGTCCTACAAAGATCAAGAAAAAGTGCATCATAATGCATTTTATACTTTAAAATATCCTAAATTGTTTTTTTTGGGAAATGAATTATCACAGACTTTAGAACTAAACAAAAGGGGCATTGTTGATTATAAAATAACAAAGCCAGTCATTCTTTGAATCCTTACAGGAAAGCTTTGAAATTTTGTGACCGTTTTAATACTTTCAGTGTTCATCATCATTATTATGGTTTTACAGTGCAAAGATCAAGTCCAGCCCTTTTGTACATTGCTGGCAAGCACAGCACAGCGGGGTGCACACAGCCTTCTTACTTTCTGTTGTGGAGATCAGAGTTTATAGTTACTTTGGCAATTATGTGTCACCTTAAAAGATGACAAGTGCAAATTTTAATTTCATTAATGATCTGGTTTATCAATAATTAATTCTGCACTACATGACCCCAGAAAGCATAGATCTAAATAGTCAAGCCAAAAATTAATCTGCTCATAGAGTTAGCCTTGCTTACTTATTTTATTATTATAATTAAGTACACCCTGTAAAAGTAGGATGATTTCTTTATTATGCTTATGGCCAACATGAAGGCAATACTATTAATACCTGCAAATTTCCACTAAGTGAGATAAACAACAACAACAACAAGGACAACAACAAAATAACCCAAGTTCAAAAGAGAAACCTAACTTTGCTCTTCTTAACTGAAGATCTCCATTCCTCATTTGACTGTCATTTTTATTGAAATACTCAAATCAAAAGTCTTCACTATGGTAAACATGGATAGAACTGGARTACCATTAGTGATCCATAGTTTTCCAATATTTACCTAGAATGCTAATAGTTTGTGACCATGTGTTTGAATATAAAATATATCTATAGCTTTTCAATGGAAACTAGATTTACCATAGAGAATTTGAGGAAAATATACTTGTTTCCGTTTTCACCTGCAGGTGATGTGAACTCATTAAAGTGCTTCATCACAGGCTATGTAAGTAGCAGACAAAGGACCAAGATTTTACCSAACTTCCACAGAGATAAACATCTAATTACCACAGTCATAACAACATTCCTTGCCACAGTCTTAAAATAGAAGGCTCTGTCAGAATGTCAGGCAGGGCAAATAGWACACGGACGCAGCACTTGCCAGGCATGCCTGAGCCCTGAGGTTCAACAACTATCAATCRAAATTAAAAAAGTAATTTTCAATGACTAAATTTTATAACAAAGAAAGAGATCATCACATTGAGTGGAATTGGGTAGCATGGGAAGGTTTAGAGGGAGGAGCATGCTAGARATGGAGAGAAGGAAAGGAAGAGAGAAGTGATGTGACTATACTTCAAATAAATGTATTGGAAACATAAAAACCAACCAACATATGATAATTTAGATCTCAGAAAACTGGAGCCTCAACTASAAAGTGCTCCCTCACTCCGCTCACCTTTCTTCATTCAGTAGACACCTGATAGGTAAGAAAGTGGCTGAGAGACAGGATTCAGGGGAGCAGGGGATATGAATAAAGCAGGGGTATTGGTCAACCCCACTGCGCCAACAGTATGAAGGAAAACCAGACTTAAGGGGCAGTTCTGTTCATTATAACCTTAGTGGAGAGTATGATTAGGTACAAAGCTGATGGGGAGAGCCAATTTGAGATTTCCTGGAGGCAGAAGCCAGGAGGATTTTAGAAAGAGGGGAGTAGATGGTGAACTAAGAAGACTCAAAGACTTYACCATGTGATTCAAGTGGAAGAATGAGAAGTCTATAGCATTCGTGGAGGGTTAGGAAGCTGCCGGAGGATTCACGCCCATCAGCGTCACATTTTGGGCTTTCCCAAGAGTTAAGAAATCAGCTAAAGCAAGGGCACAGCTAGATAATGGCCGTAGGAATCCAGGTTAGAGGAGATTCCAGAATAAAGGGGAAATGGGGTCAGCATGAAGTSAAGTTAGACTGATTCTGGAGAAGTGCGTAAGGACCTGGGATTTAACTGGATGGCAAGAAAGGTTAAAAATGAAACCCGGGACCARTCCAGGTTGAGGGATTTCTGTTTCTTTATCCATTGTTTACATTTTCAGGTGCTGGGAAAGAATCCACATCATGGTATGTACAAAGGAGCTACTCCTGCCAAGCCGAATGAAAGCCTACTCTCCGACTGTAGCTTCAGAGCATGGGAGAGTAAATGCCTAGACGATAACAATTCTACTGCAGCATCTTCTTCTCAGTACATCCTCCTACTGAGTCTTGAGTTRTGCACATTGGTCAAGGCTGGGTTCACCTCCGCCGACACAGAAGCGACGCATCTTAAAGATGCCCATTGCCTTTAGATATCCAGGGCTCTGCAGAAGTAACTTCAGTGCCTCCACAATCCTTCTTGCTTCTGTTTCTTTACGGCCAGGAGTTACAGAGCASGAATCCCTCTCTTCATTGAAAARAAGACTCTGCACTAGGGCCTGYCTTCCCCTCTAGTGTTAACTGCATGAAAAGTACCAGTTCTGTACTTCAGCTGAGAGGGGTGGGTGTATACTACTGGACATTACCCAAAATCCTGCTTTGAAAGACTTTACAAGGTGCACCTCACATATTTTGTGTCAACATAGCATAAAAAGTGGAAAGTAAATCTAATTTTGGCAACCCTCTTTAAAAAATGGAACACAACAACTGTGCTGTTTAAAAATACATTCAACCACAGTTGTAAATACAGAAGGAAAAAAAAGAAAAGAAAAACAATGAATTCAGTTAACTTATTTAATTAGCCCTTTCCTTTGAACTCTGTAGTAAATACCGGATACTTTGTTACTTTCTTTGGAATAAGAAATATAATCAATGTGCAAATATGGGGGGAAGGCACATAAAAGAAAAACAATGTATCAGTCATTGAATAGAAAATGGGAACACTTTCCATAAAAATTGATTCAGAAGATGCATTCTTCCCACTCAGAAAAAATCATCTCCTGAAGGCCTAGTGCTTTTAAGGCAATATGCTAGACTTTTCAATGATCATAATAAAAGAAACCTTGGCAATGCACTCTCAGCTAATGGCCTTGTATGTGGAATTAGTTGAGACCACAGACAATCAAAATATGCAGCGCTATGACTGGGGCCAGGATAAATGCTCCACCTGCCACAGAAGGGCTTTGAAACCTAAAAAAAAGAAAGAAAGAAAGAAAGAAAGAAAGAAAGAAAGAAAGAAAGAAAGGAAGGAAGGAAGGAAGGAAGGAAGACAGACCAGCATGAAGAAACAAGGTTCCTTAAGGGGAAGAGGATTCTAATTGCACTTGGTAAAAATGACATGACAGTGTATATTTATAAGAGAAAAGATCAGGTTTAATTAGGAATTTGGGTCTGATCGCAGTTCTAGCTTATTGGGTCTGGCAAAGTTCAATAACTATAACATGGTTTTCCCTGTGAATGTTAGAAAATGAAAAAGAAGTAGAAATAGTCAGTTAACCACTTCAAAAAAAATTCTGTTAACATTTCAGAGATATGAAAAGTATAAATACTGTATAATKCTGTAAATATTTCCAGTATTTTCAGGTCATGCCGAGCATTGATCGATGTACAAATGGATAATTTAAAGGATTAACTCTGGCCTTCAGTAGCACGTAAGTTCATRGGTAATTTTCTTTTAAATAGGAACATAGCAAACAGTCCAGAAAAGAAACAAGAACTTGGAGCACCTATAATAAACAAGAAGTAGATCTAGYGTATGTTCCTATGTTGTGAGAAGGCCCTTGCTCTGTATCTGACTGAGGGTTCTCCGCCGTAACTGCATACTGTCTCTTAGGGCAGCATATTGCACACCACACTCCGGGACYGACAGCCCAGATAAGTTATGAACATTTGCTCTATGCATAGCTGAAATTCTCATTTTATGCACTGCATTATGTTTAGCTTACCTGTGGGCTAATCATAGAAGTCCTTGTCCAAACAGGAATCCCTTTGTAATTTGCCTTCCTGATAATTACACAGATAAAACTATGACTGTGCAGCCGGCCTTGAACACATGTTTATCATCCACGGACATAACACCTTGAGTGCCAAGCATTTACTTTCCTCAGTCTTCCACACGGCTGACCACACACTGGAAATCATAGTCTCTAATGAGCCTTATTGCTCTCAGTCAGCTGAYAGTTCTTCCTAATAGCCTACATCCTATACATGCCATGAAGTCTGTAGACTAAGACTTTACAATCCSTTTCATTATGCGTTCCCTTCGAAGTACGAAGTAAAGTGGAATCACCTATAATCTAATGATAATAATAATACATTGCTATTTATTGTGTTCTTAATGTGTGTCAGAACTGGATTAAGTTCTCTCTCTGCTGCTGTGTGTCTCTCTGTCTCTCTGTCTCTCTCGCTCCCTTTCTCATATATTCCATTTAAACCTCATAGGTCATTTCTTTTATAGATAGGAAAAGTTAAAAATTTTGTTCAAAGTCTTGAGGGAACATCCCCACACTATTGTCTTTCATTACCTGTGGCTGCCATGCTTTAACACAGAAGAGTTGGAAGATAACACATGCTGGAATTTTCTCCAGGACAAAAAGGTCTGATTCACTGAAGGTGAGACTGAAAATATGTTTTCATCCCTGGCCTGTAATTGTATCAGTGCTTTGCTTTTTAAACACATGGCAGGCAGGTTGGACCTCACAGTGACTCATGTATATGGTGGATTCATCTGGGGAAAGGGGTGGGGACATGAATGTGCAACTTGTTAGAGTCCTAAATGGCGTCAGGAAAAGAGCATTGTAAAGATGGCTTGGAAATGGTCTCCAGGTGATTTTGTTGAAGTCCTGGATCTATTGGCCTGGCAAATTTCTGTCAGCTCAGCATGTTGTGATTTATATTTGGTGACTCATCTCCTCTCCTTTGGAAGTTTTAAATAATGCATTTGGGTTTCTTGCAACTAAAGTTGCCTGTCTACACTTTTCAGAGTGTATGCCTCACCACCGAAATACATACTAAAATATAAAGGCTGCTATGTTTCTCTTGGCGTTCCTCCAATTCCTGATTTTTGGCAAAGGTTATGAGTAATGGCTTTATAACCACATTGACTTGAGAAATTCTAGGAATTTATTAAAATTCAAAACTATAGACAAAGGCATTATAAAACTCCAATTCGTTTTCCGCTTTATCTACAATTAAAACATAGTCACTTAAAAATAACTTCTCTGTTTCTAAAATTAGAACAAATTAATTAATACCCCCACCCATGGGTCTATCCCATATAGAGTTACAAACGCCAGACACTATTATCGATGCCCACAAGTGGTTGCTGACTGGAGTTCGATATAGCTGTCACCTGGGAGGCTCTGCTAGTGTATGAGAAATACAGAGGGGGACACTTTCAGCCAACCATTGAACTGAGCACAGGGTCCCCAATGGAGGAGCTAGAGAAAGGATCCAAGGAGCTGAAGGGGTTTGCAGCACCACAGGAGGAACAACAATATGAGACACCCAGTACTCCCAGAGCTCCCAGTGACAAAACCATCAACCAAAGGATACACATGGAGTTACCCATGGCTCCAGACACATTGGCAGTAGAGGATGATCTTGTTAGACACCAAAGGGAGGAGAGGCCCTTGGTCCTCGTGTGATTTTATGGCTGACCCATAAGATCACACGAGTCACTACAACATGAGTTGTACTGAGAACAGTGACTGGCACGTAGTAATCACCAAATATTTAAAGGAAAGTCATGGAAATACTAAGATATGCACAAACAGGTTGGTACCTGTTGCACAGATATGCACAGACATAATCTGTGAAAAATAATCGACCAAGGCTAGAGTAACATCAGTGGGAAGAGACTGTCCGCAGAGAGCTACAGGCCCGTAGGGAGTTCATTATTATTAAGTATTTTTCAAGTTCAGGGAGAATCTTCTAGAAATTGACCCTGCAGGTTTTCTTACACCCTTGATGCTTAGCATGTGCTTACAGCTATTTTTTTTTGCCCTCCCTTTTAGTCGATATTTAAATAGTCGTTAAAAATAAAACCATAAAGTAGTCTTGCGTATGTGTATTGGGACCTGCCTATATTTGATGTCTCACATTGTAAATTTATGTAGAGTAAGTATACATTTTAAAAATGCGGATGTACCATACTTTGTAACATCTCCTATATCCAGATGATTACGTATGCGTGTGTGTAGTGCTTGATATTTGTGTGGTACACAAGTGCACAAGTGCACAGGGAGTCCTGACACTGAAATGAGATGTCTCTACACTGTGTGTATTGAGGCAGACTCTCTCACTTAACTGGAAACTCACAGTTGCAGCTAGCCTAGCCTTCTTGCTCCAAGGGTTGTCTATCACTATCTCCCGAGCTGAGTTTCCAGGCAGTTCTAGATTACAAGCGTGCTTCCATGACAACCTGTTCTCTACGTGGGTTCTAGGATGTAATAGGACAGCAAGTACTATACCGAGCAAACCAATGACCACACTCGGGATTATTAACATAGGTTATCATTCACATTTTCCAATTTCCTTTATATAGCACATCAGAAAGTAACTGCAGAAGAATATTATGGAAGATAATAGCATTTCCAGGAACTGGACTTCCTGGGAGCATTGCACACTCAAGGAGAGTGCTGAGCTCGCTCCCCCTGTTCCAAACGGCAGTGAAGGTGAATCAACTGGGCTTCAGATGGTGCCTTTCAGCAGCTCAGGGAAGTTTGGAAAGTCATCTCTCAAAACAATGCTTTCTGAATTTTTATCACAAATAATGTATGTATTGGCTGAGAAAAATACAATAACTCTAGAGTCATTGTGGAGATTTTCTCAAAATCAGAATCTAGTTTTGCCTGAGAGCTCAAAGTCATTAGAATATTTTATCCTTCTCAAATAGATATGAGTGATATGAATTGAATTCCATGGACAAGTGAGAGCTGACAATGTACTTTATCCTCCAATAATATGTTTTTAAAAAAAGCCCAAGGGAGCATTTTACTTCATAGATTGTCCAGTATGTGTGGATCACAGAGGATTACTATTCCAAACCTTATAACCTTAAGATTTAAAGACAGACCAAAGGATCCTGACGAATGATATTTACAAGTATGTATTAGGCAAATAGGATTTTAGGCAGTGCAGGACCCAGAAAATCACAGAGAGCTGAAATCTGGATCTAACTGTCAAAATTCAGTCCTCATCAGTGCTTTTAACAATACCTATGATTTTAATATCCTTTCTCCCACATGGAAGAATACACACTCTCTCTCTCTCTCTCTCTCTCTCTCTCTCTCTCTCTCTCTCTGTATGTCTCTCTGTGTGTGTGTGTGCGCATGCATCCACACATGTATGAGCACATGTGTATAGAAAGAAAGTAAGATTGTTTTATATAATATTTTACAGAGCTTTAGTGGACCAAGAAGAGATGGGACCGGGCAAGGAGTCTTGCTATAAGGTCCGCAGACAACACTTTATATTCTGGTAGATCAGTGTTCCTCTAAACCCAAGTACTAAAGCTGTTTGCATGGGCACCTCATACTCACTTAAATTAAGGGTCTGCTTTTGCTTGGTTTTCTACTCAGTGAAGATTCTATGGGGATGGCCCTATGCTTTTCAGACACGTGCTTTCACACATGTAGATGCAGAAACACATGTGTGTTTTCAGACATGTGGATGCAGAAAGAAAAAAATATTTTAATGGAGAGTCAATTTTAAAAAGTAGAGTTGAATAAATGTGCCTACTAACATTTGTTTCCAACTCACAACATTTGTTTCCAGATTGAGGCTGTGTTAAACACATGTGACTTCTTTCTGGGGTCTTAAAAATAGACTAGTAGCCCCCTTACACCATTGAGCATAGAGTCCTGCATGAAGACATGACTCTGCAGTTTCACAGAATGTAAGTCGTTAGACAGCCAAGACCATCCCCCGCTCTCTCCACAAACACTTCTCCAAATGCTTTGACCTGTGGCGAATTTACTTTTCTCTGAAACCTCAACTGTAATTACATTAGCAACATGCCACTTAGCATTAATTGCACAGCATTTTGTAAAGTTTCGCTGCTGGAAGGGGCCAAGAGCTTCAAGGATTATTCTGTTTCTAACTGGATTTTATTTCTCCTTTCTTCTCCCGAGGGGCAAGATAAACAAACATATTCATTCAATTCAACATTTGTTTCTTTGTTCTAAGATCTACATATAGGCCAGAGTTGGTTGTTCCTCTCTCTTAACACTAATACAGAGTGACTCCCAGAACTCAGGAGACGGACGAAGGTGGAGCATTGTAAGTTCAAGACAAGTCTGCTGTATAGAGTGAGTTTCAAGACACCCAGGGATTAATAGAGAAACCCTGTCTTGAGAAACTCAACAGCGGAAAGGAAAAGAAAGAAAGAAAGAAGGAAGGAAGGAAGGAAGGAAGAGACGGAGGGAAGTAGAGAGAAAGGAAGGAAAAAAGGGAGGGAGGATGGAAGTGATTAGGAATTCAGAAGGAGGCTCATGAGGACTTTAACATAGGAGTTCAAATGAAAATTTCTTCCTGAAATATCCTCTTGTGTATATGTGTGTGTGTATGTGCGTGTGTATGTGTGTGTGTGTGTGTGTGTGTGTGTG